>JABFEA020000044.1:7125754-7138855 GCA_019775915.2 Cyphomyrus plagiostoma
TTTAAGTCTGCGCCAGCGTCTGTTCCGGCAGACGCGGCATTGAAGTTGTCGATGTGTGTTAGTCTTGTGCCATTAAAACCCAGTCTTCCTGTGCGTCCGGCCTGGACCTCCATTTGTCCACCCTGCACGCACGCACGTACACCCGCAACGCAACAACATAGATGTGCAAGCTACCCAAGCCAATCTGCACTAATGCAGGCCCATACCATCACAGATGCTAGATTTTGAACGGCTCACTGATAACAAACTGAATGGTCACTCTCCTCTTTAGCCCAGAGGACATGGCATCCTTGATTTCCAACAAGAATTTGAAATTTTGATTAGTCAGACCAGAGGACAGTTTTTCATTTTGCCAGAGTCTATCTTCAATGGGTTCGGGCCCAAAGAAGTTGGCGTTTCTGGATGTTGTTTAGATATGGTTTCTTTTGTGCATGGTAAGTTTCATCCTGCATTTGTGGATGCAGTAATGAACTGTGTTCACTGACAGTGGTTTTTGTCAATGAAAATGTTCCTGAGTACATTTCCACTATAGAATTATATATGTTTTTAACGCATTGCCGTATGAGGACATGAATATCACAGCTATCCAATACTGGTTTTTGGCCTTGTCCTTTCTCCAGATTCTTTGAACCATTTAATGATATTATGTACCATAGATGATGAAATTCCCAAAATATTTGCAATATTATGCTGAGGAACATTATTCTTAAATTGTAGTACTATTTTCCCACACAATTCTTCACAGAGTGGTGAACCTCTCCCCATCTTATGTCCAGTTGACAATTAACCTAAATAGCTGTGAGGCATTCAGCCAGGCGAGATTTGTTTTGACATACACGACTTTTCAAGTCTTTTGTTGCCCCTGTCCCAATTCTTTTTAAACAAGTCGTAGGCATCAAATTCACATTGAGCATATATTTGTCATAAAATGATAAAATTAGAGTTATATATGATTTCCAAATCATTGTATTCTGTTTTTATTTAAATTTTACACATAGTCCCAACTTTTTTGGAAACAGGGTTGTACAGATGCTCCTCCACTTACAAATGAGATATGGCTATTTGTAAATTGAAATGTTTGTACGTCATTATTCAACATCATTTTAAGGGCATATGCAAGTACAAATAATTCAGGTGCTGGGAGTACGCACGCCACGCTCCTGTGAGGTGAGAATAGCGGCCAGAAGTCGTTCTACCTGGAATTGGCACACAGAAAAAAGAAATCGATGTTGCAGACAGGAAACGGGAGCCCAAAGAATGCAATTTGGGTTTACAGTTCTCTTCGTTTGTTTGTCTGAAAGTTCATAATTTGAACGTTCATAAGTAGAGGAGTGTCTGTATAGTGTGATGACTCCCTGGTATTTATTTACTGAAATTTCAAGACAGACAATTTTCTGCTTGTCTGATACGTTCAGCAGCTGGTGCCCTCTCTCTCACCTTAGCTTTCAGTGTTGTTTTCACTTTTGTCAGACAGGGAAAGTGTGTGCTCTATAAATGTATCCTAAACTGGGCCATAGTGGGTGCTTTCAAAGCTTTTTTTCTAAGCACTTGGTTTTACATTTTTGTTGCTGTAGCATCTGCCCAGGTCAGCTGTTAACCAAACCCCAAAATTCCTTCCATGCTACCCCCTACCCCCTATTCATAAAACAACAGTCAATGATTTCGTAGACCATACACAGTATAGAGCTAGACTAAGAATAACATTCGGGCAAAACCAGCTGGAATTCATCAAAAGGAATTAGATATTGTTTCAGATCCTGACTAGTAAGAAAGGTATTGATCCTCAATCTGGTTTGCGATTTTTCTAAAGCAAATCAGTGGCCATAATCATTTGCAAATGTTTACAGTACAATTGGTTTTAGTACAATTTGATTTTATGTCCAGTTTGAGTCAGTGCATGGTAATTTTTCACGCCCTGTATATAATGTTACATTTGATGTTTGATCTTAAAACATGTAAAAATAACGCTTTACATTAAATGCATCTATTTAATACATTCATTAACTGCGTAAAACATTCATAATGCATGCACAGAACATTTATGACAGTGTAAATATACATTAAAAGCAAACACTGTAATTGTATTGTTATATAATGTTATTGTGCAGTATATTAAGGCTGGATGTTAGGATATGTTAGGATGTTAAGGTGTACTCACATGGTGCTGATGAATGTTCTTGTGAATGGATTATGAATGCATTATTAAACTGCATTTAAGTCACTGTGCTGGTTGCTGGTTCAAGTCCGGCTTTGACAGAATATGTCCATGGGCCCTTGAGTAAGGTGCTGCAAGGAGAAGTTCACCACAAGGATCAATGCAGATTATTATTATTATTGTTCTTCTTCTTCTTCTTCTTGTAATGAAGGTGTAGTTAATGTAAGGCATTACCAAAAATAATACATGGGTGATTTCTCACTTCTTAAAAATGGGATTTGTCCCCAAATGTGTGTGTGCGTGTGTGTTCAGTTCGATTTCATAAAAATCTGGACAGTCCCCACAAAGATATGAGTACAGGTCTGTGTGTGTACACACATGTGTATTGGCTGTTAAATTAAATAAAAGTCCAGCACCTTCTACAATTTCTCCTGCTTTATGAAATCAATTTGACACTCAGCAGCGTCAAACACAATGTCAAACACAAATACAGCACATTATTTTATTTCATGGTGGAAAGTGATACACGGTAATTAGCGCAAGCACTCACTAAATGTATTTTTAGCAAGACAAGTCACAAGGAAGTTTTCTGTGTTGTTTACCTTGTGATAATGACAAGACAGACTGTATAGATTAAATATATCTGATAGTCCTTCATCATCTCTCTTTCACTGTAATATATGGCAAACAAGGGAAAATAACACAATACAAAAACTAAAATAAAGATTAATACTGAGAAAATGAATGCGTTGCCATTTTGTGATGTGGGCGTCAGCTCCCTCGATGTTTCATCACCGCTTGTTTTATCTCCATCTCACACTTCTAATTTCAAGAACCTACTACAGAAAATTGCAATATTAAACTGGGACACCGTTGAATGTGGTTGGGTTGGACTATCGGCACCTCACCACACACAGGTGCATGCTGGGATAACTATGTGCCGGGTCAGCCCCTGGACAGATATTTCTCCCACCTTCTGTTATGAGAATAGCTTCAGTTATGAACTAAAAGCAGAAGGTAGGAGACGTGTCACGCATTGACTGATTTCCTTGAAACATTTGGCAAAGTTAGCCTTAACAAGGCTAGAGAAAGTATTAGAAGCTGGAGCGCATGTTTCGGTTTGCACAGCAATTAATATTTTCGGAGACAAGGGGTTGTAAAAAAGGAAGCTGAATATGCTTGGCCCTACATCATCCAAAAAGTTCAAAATAGGGCAGGGGTAGGTTTTAATGGGCTATGTAGGTGAAGTGGACAAGGAACAGGAGCTCGTTTGGCCCGGTACTAAGATGGTGAGAGTCTCCATTTTAAATTCTTGTGACTGCAAGTTTTGCTGCTCTATATGAATATCACTAAAGATCATGATAATGAAAATGTATTATTTCATTCCAAATATATCCCAATTAGGATGGCACCCACTGAACCATTTTTTCAGAATGTTGAGCGTAATAAAGACATTAATCAAACTAGGTCAAAACAATATAAAATAATATATATATGTATTGTTAAAAAGTAGAATGCATCCTCAATTGTTTTGATAAATAGGCATTAAAAGCTTGTTTAAAAACATATGTTAATGCTTAAGTAACAGCAAAAGGGTCTACATTTTCTTTTAATCTGCCTGAAAATAAAGTGGTCCAGCTCTTGTTATATTCCTAGAATAGTCAAATAGTTTTCACGTAACCTATAATTGCACCCTCTCCGATTCAGAGCTTAATTGTGGATAAATCCAGTGAAGAAATATATAAATAAAGAGGACAATTATATATTAAAGCACTTCTAAGATCTTGACAAAGCAAACATAAGCCTCTGATAAATAAATGTTTTCTTCTGTAGAGATTTTATATCTGCTTTTATGCTGAACATCAAAGCAAATAGCAAAAAGCAATATATGAAAAGAAGTAGTAGTGACAAGGGCAAACAAGGTTAGCGTGACTTCGTAAGCTAGTTTCCTTCAATGACAGGATTTAAATAAGAGGGACTACATATCCGGCTGCCACAGAATCCTTGGTAAATTGACAGTAATTTTTAAAGTCCTGATACATTCATCAATGTCATATTCATTAGAAGTTCCATTCCTGTACTTTCTGATTAGTTCAAGGGCTCATTTATTAAACAAGTGTTGCTGCACACTCCTCTGGGGAGCTAATAAGGGGGGGAAATGAACACTAAAGTGTAACAACTCATTTGATTATGCATTATGAAGAAAATTTGAGCTTGAGAGATTACTATGCTACTGTTGTTCTAATTTACATAAAACATTCCACTGGTACAGAGATTTCGGTAGTATGCTGATTCTGGCGTCAGGATTAGTCCCTTTCTTGTCCAGTTCTGCCCACATTCTCCCCATTTGGCCAGCAGGTGTAGCTGGCCATCCCATTTTTCTTCTGTGTCCCTAAGTAACTTATCTCACTGTCCCTATTGTTTTCCCTGATCCCCAACTGTGGCTGATGGTCTGACTGTGCAGCTGAATACTGTGCAGTTGAGTACTGTGCATCCCTGACCAGTTTGAGTTTGAGGCCAGCCTCAACAATGTTACAAATTTTGTTACCTGTTTTGTTTTCCCTAAGTTAATTAAGTTCTTGTGTTCATGTGTTTCAATTTTGTTCCATGTTTTGTGTTTTAGTTCTTAGCTATCCTTGCCTGTACCTAGTTTTGTAGCTATGTCCCTGTTTCACCAGTGTTCTTAGTGTCTTCTAGTGTTAGTCGCTGTTAATGACCTTCACCTGTTCCCTGTAGCACTGAGTACCTAGTATCTATAATTAGTAATAGCCCTAACATTTCCCACACTTAGCCCTCATTATCTGTATTTATTACACGGCTCTCTGGAATGCTTTATTCTGATTGGTCAGTTGAGACATTAGCAGGTTTGTTCTTTTCAAATAATAACTGCTCCAAAGTAATAACGCATAGCCGGTACTACTTGTATGTTTAAAATCCCTAAATGTGGGACCACATTTACAATGTCACAGTTCACAATTAATGGAAATGTACAATTTAATACTTGTAAATAAATAAAATACATGCGTTATTATATGTCCAGTTTTTTTCCTTATGTGGCAAGTAGCCGTGAAATAAGCGGGATAATGTACAGGCAGCCGGTAGTTATCGTGAAGTAAGGCCCTTCAGTGTCGGAGCTTATTTCGCGATAACTACCGGCTACCTGTACATTATCCCTTACATGTCTGTGCCTGGCATTGCCCTATTCCTCTATTGGTCATCATAGGTGTCTCATGTGCTCCCTCCGAGTTGTTGGTGTTTTAGTACTAGCCTTTGTTAGTTCTTGTTTTGCCTACCTGCCTTGCTTTAGACCCCTTATGGTCTCATGGTTTCATGTTGTCTGAGTCTGGGTAACAGTAAAGTTCCTTGTAGCTGCAACAGGGATTGTCATCTATCATGCCTCTTCGTAACAGCTGGTTATAATGACACTGATACCAAAATAGGTCTTTGGTCTAAAAAGTTCAAAAGCATAATTAGGAAGACTTGTATGTACAACACGGCTTTCTCCTGAAGATATTTACAGATGAGGCACGGAGTATGGATACGTTTCTTTCCACATAGCGTGGGCCAGCCAGATCTTTTATTAGAGGTAATTGGTGGACTCGTAAGCATTTGTTGTAGAGATACCATCAATGTTTCGCAAGTAATCTCTACTGATTAAAGTTAGAGAGATGTGCTGAGGCTTTTGCAACAAAATCAATTTCCACACATTTCTTGCAGTCCAGCTGTCAGTTTCAAAGGGTGCAGGTGCGAGCTTGTTCCAGAATGTTGCACAGAATGAAATAATGAGAAGTCAGGCTGACAGGTGGATGGGCTATATGTGGGGACCAAATTAATTGATCTAAATATTGATGGAATGAAAACATTAGGGTAAGAGTGAGGTATGTAGGAAATAAGTGATGCCACTGGAAACCTTTTGTAAGGTAATAATATGCAATAATGTTCTTTTTTGTTTGCTTTTTTTATTTTACAAATGTATTGTGAAATTATGGGTAATTGTCCCCCCTCCCCCCAGTTCCCCCCAGTGAGTCAGGCTTGGAATCAGATTTGGACTGGGATTAAAAACCAGCTCTGTACTTTTGCCCATACTGGCCCACCACACATATGGTAAAAAATACATTCTGGCAAAAAAAGTAAGGGGGGGGGGGGCATTCACTCAGCACAACCCCATTGGCCCACCAGAAAAGTGCATGACATGCCAGATGGCCAGTCCAGCCCTACTTGGAATGCTGCAAGGCAGTTTATTGCATTGAATACTGTGTTCTCCGGTAAACCTGTGTAAGGTCAGTCCTGTGCAAAGATACCTGGAAATCTTTGAAGATATATTAAATATTTAGAAATGTTTTTAATGAGGTCAGAATGTTGGATTTGATATTTAAATAGCTTAAAAATACTTTAAAGTACAATAGCTGTGTTTCTAGGAAAACCATTCGAAAAATAATCTGACACAAAGCATTATACCTTTCAACCGCACAGGGGTGTCATTAGACCTATTTTAGCCCTAAAATGTTTTTTAGCCCTACTATTAAGTCATTAATAATTTGCCATCCCCCCAGAAACCAGTAAAGACTCAGCCTCCCTATCCATTCATTTCTAACTAGAACTGGGGGGGGGGGGGGCTTGTTTTCCTGTTCAAGGTGTACTTTGCCTTGTGTCCTATGCTTCTTGATTGCTATGAGCTTCAATAGATGGACTATTCAGGATCAGTGCAAATACTTTCTTTAAGTAACTTTTACTAATATCACAGGTAATACACAGATGAATAATTGTGAATTATAATACCACACAGTGTTGGTAAAATTGAAATACATTTATTGAACATGCATTAAAGATTTAGGATGTTTCAGTGGACTGAAGGTATTCTTGTTGGCAGGGGTGAACTGGCCATGGGTAAGTTGGGGAATTTTCCTGGGGGGCGGTCTTTCAAGTTCCAATCTTTATTCCCCAACCTCGGAATTATATAGTCCATATACCAGGGGTGCACAACTCAATTTCGATCTTGGCATGTTTCCAACTCAATTGCAGAATAATTAATTGACAATACTTAATTTCATCAGTGGACAACTGGTTGATCGCAATCGCCAAAAGTAAAATATACCAAGCCCTGGTCGGCGGTAACATATACCAGGCTGATTATGGTTGCCAGTCCGCCCCTGCCTCTTGGCACTTCCTCTGATGTTGTATTTGCTTACTGTTTATGTTGTGAATTACACCAGCAAAAGTCAAACAACTCTTCAGCAACTTATGTTCACCTCTTTGTCTTGTATAGGCTTTGTTACATTAGGATACTAGTGCTTTTAGTGGAAAAGCCTGGAAGTTAATCAATGTAAGCCAGCTCTCAGTAATTATCTCATCAACAGCAATTATTCCATTATTAATTTTCTTATAAGCACCCACATCAAAGAGAATCGTGACGATTTGAATATTCTTTCATACACCAGAACCTTTACTGGAGTAAAACACGGGAAATCTGGTGCTATTCTAATATCGTTTGGACGCGAAGAAGCAATGAAATAGAGAGGGGAGTGACAGGTGCGTCAGGAAGCATTCACATGTCCTTCATGCACACGTTGTTTGAAATTGGTCTGCACAGATGGGTTTTTTTAACCTGGGAAATCAACAGTAAAGAGTATGAAAATGCATACATGTTGAAAAGCAGTTATGTTTCTAACAGTTTCCTCACAAAAAGTGTGTAATCGCTGAAATTCATATTTGTATGCAGAAAACTTGCTATTATAATGTTTTAATTTCTATTTTACGGAGAATTATGGTTAGCAAACACCTTCTATTTATGTATATTGGAGAATAATAGAAATTTAATTAAACCAGCCATGTCTTGATTGAACATCCAATCACAACTTTCTGTGATGCATTTAATTGCATATATATACTGTGTGTGTGTGTTTATATATATATATATATATATATATATATATATATATATATAGGGTAAATGTCTTAACTAAAATTCAAGCTTTTCACCTGATATGTTATTTTGAACAGAAAATGCAGGGATGTTACACTTCATTTTGTGGAAAAAAAGTGATGCGTAAAAATTACAGATTCAAGAGTGTTGTAAAGCACTACTGAAGAAAATTAAAATTTCATTTCCATGCGAATGATTGATTTTCCTTTTAGGTATATATATATTTCCTTTTTGCATTCTATACTTGCCTTTTTGTTGTTCAGAGCTTAATTCTTTAGCTATGTTTATCTTCTCTGGTGAAGCCGCACAGAAATAAGTAGCTTTTGTCTGAGGATACTGACATTCGGCATGGTCAGTGAGCAACTCTCATCTCAACAGTGCCAAGCAAAGCAGAGCAAAATTTCCTTTCTCTAGTTGGTTCCAGTATGAATCAGTAGGGGAAGTGAGCACCCCAGCACTCCCCAGTGGTTCATGGAAGACTTTCCAGCATCAGCAGCAGTTACAATCTGTAATAAAACCTGTACAAGGAGAACCTAAGGTGCAGGAGTCAAAGCCCTAGAGTGGGAACAATCCTACACTGAGAATGAAGCTGTTATCAAGCAGCTATTCAACTAGCTATACTCAGACCCACCACTGAAGGTCTATCTTAATGGTGATAGTACAAACCGGGATCAAAGCGGTGAGATAGGCCAATCTGGTCTCGACACGAGGCATGTCGAGCTTTTCTTTACCACCATAATGACCTCCTTACCACACTTTCCAGTGTCATTGCTGTTATGTCCCCAAGAGAAAGGACTTTTTTGATATAAATGTTCCCATTGCTGGTAAGAAAACAGCAGAGAGCAATAGATCAACCTGGACAGGAGAATCAAGTGTTGTGACAAAAATGACAAAGGAGTTTTCTTAACAGATAAATAGAAAACTATAAACAAGTCCTTGGAGTAAAACACTGTCTAAATACCCAATAAAAAGCACTAAGAGCCAAAATACATTTACATTCTCGTCTTAACTACACTTGTAATTACATAAGACTTCTAACCTACGCTAAAACAACGAGCTATTTTAGTCTTGCAAAACAAGACTTTTTATAATGAAAACCTCTTCCTAAGGGCTTTTATCTTTTTCAAAAGATATGGTCTACTCGTTTTTTTTTCTGATTGTATATTAAAACATTTCCTGGCTGGCATAATTGAATACTTAAGTATTCCCCCTCCATTCTAGGAATCTTTGACAAAACATAAATGTGTTTAAAACCAGAAATATCACTCAAAGAATTAAGCCAGCTTGTGGGTGAATATAGGCAGAGTATGTGTCAGTACACATGAAAAGGACCAAAGGGGTGTCTAAACAAACCCTGTGCCAACTAACTCAATTATTCTCAACAGAATGACTAATCCTCTTTATAAACAATAATGAAGCTGACAGCTTGTGTGACCAGATTTGTCGCAAGCTTGCTCAGCGCACTTTGATTTGATACGTATATGCAAGGTTCTTGCAGCTGGTGTAATGGTGTACTTCCCAGTTGCATCCCTGAGTCTTTTCTCAGCCGGCATGTGATGACTCTTGTACAAGAACAGCCATATCGTAAAAGCCACAGTTACGATTGTGTCAAAGCTTCTTACGTGAAGCTTCTCCCTGAGATACACAATACGAATACAAGTATTGAGACACCTGGCCATTACACTATAGCTATAGGTCTCCTGGGAAAGTTTTCCACAAGATTTTAGAGTGTGTCTGTTGGAATTTTTGCAAATTCATCCAGAAGAGTTTTTGTGAGGTCAGGCATCTGATGTAGAATATGAAGGCCTCGCTTGCAATCTTCATTCTAGTTCATGTCAAAGGTGTTAGATGGGGTTCAAGTCAGGGCTCTGAGTAGGCCAGTCAAGCTCTTCCACACTCACCGAGCTATGTCTGTATGGACCTTGCTTTGTGCACTGGGGCCTTCTCCAAAGTTGGAAGCATAGAATTGTCCAAAATGTCATTGTATACTGAAGTATAAATAGTTCCATTCCCTGAAACCTGAAAAACAAAGCCATACTCTTATCCTTCCCCCAACAAATTTTGTAGTGAAAATTTTGCACAATGTAGTCAGGCAGGTAACGTTATCCTGGCATTCGCCAAACCCAGACTCGTCCGTCAGACTGTCAGACAGAAAAGTGTGATCTGTCACTCCACAAAACACATTTCCACTGCTCCAGAGTCCAGTGGTAGCGTACCTTACACCACTCCATCTGACACTTTGTGCTTAGTGATGTGAGACATGCATGCATCTGCTCGACCATGGAAACACATTCCTGAAGCTTCTGCTGCACAGATTCTGCGCTGGGGTTAATGCCAAAGGAAGTTTGAAACTCAACAGTTATTAAGTCAACACAGCATTGGCAACATTTATGCACTATACAGCTCCGCACTTGCTGACCCTGATCTGTTACTTTATTACATCATTGGCTACTTTGTGGTTGAGTTTCTTTTGTTCCTATACACTTCCACTTTGCAATAATGTACAGGTGACCTTGGAATATGTAGCAGGGAAGACATTTCACTGACCTGCAAAGGTAGCATCCTTATGGCGCATGAATTCACTGAGCACTGCGGAATGACCCATTCTTTCACAAATGTTGGTAAACCTGACTGCATGGCTAGGTGCTTCATTGTATACACCTATGACAATGTTTGAATGAAACACCTGAATTCAATGATTCATTCAATAAAGAGGTGTATCCCAATACTTATCTCCACAGTGTACCTCTCAGGTAGGCAATCCATGCTGGAAGGGAACTATGTGTGAACTTACCCATTATACGGCACAATTATTAAAACAGCAAGGGTTCTAATTGTCAAAATATGTTTATACATCAGCAATATTTTAAAAGGGGTCCAAGAGTAAAGTCATTAATGTGATTTGCCTTTATATTGCTGAGTCTTCTACTGGTGCTGGCAGAGAGCTATGTTAAATGCATAAAAATGAGTTTATTTTGATGGGGGGGGGGGGCATAGTGTCCCTGGGGGAATTAAGACCTAAACACAGGATATCATGGGCTAGTTAAAGTCTTATGGCTTAGTGAATTGAACACAGCTGCTGCCAGACAGTTGCTGCAACTTAGCCAGCCTGTTATTTCTCTTCAGGCATTACAGTTGGCTATTCTTCTGTAAAGATCTGTATGATACAAACCATACAGAGAAATGCAAAATGCACCATAGATCGCATTCTAAGATCTGTCATAAACACATGCTGTGGAATCTGGCCAACTACTGACAACACAGAAGCTTAAAGGACATGCATTATTGCTCAAATTTTGTCATTGTTTGGCTTAGAAATCAAAACAGGTTCTTAATATCATGTATACATTTTTTGTAGCTATGTAAACAGATTTCTCTCAGAATCACTCACAGAGATCACAATCTATATCTTTTATCCAAAATTTAACCATTCAAAAGGGCTCCGTTATTTTGTGCATTCGAATCATTCAGATTTGTTACTGAACCATGTGACTCATGAATGCAAGCTGCTTATTAACGCTGATAGATTGTCATCATACTACGAGCACATTAATGTCTACTGAAGTTTTGTTGTCATTATATGCAGATTAAGATCTACTTATCAAGCACCAATGAAAATCTAGGGAAGACAAAAACAGAAAGAAATCATACATAAAAATGGGAACAGCTTTAAGTAGCAATAATATCACATGACAAAATTCCAACAATACCATACCAGTCAAAAGTTTGGACACTACCCATAGAAAGATTTGTACTATTCATTGCATTTTTAAATAGTTATTTGGAATTGTGCACTGACCAATAAAGTATTAAACAAAAAATAATAATCTGTTGGGGGAGGAGGCAGCTCAGTGGATTGGGACTCAGAAGGTTGCCAATTAAAATCTCATGGTCACCAGAGTAAACCCACCATTGGGCCCTTGAGCAAGGCCATTAACCCCAGTTGCTCCAGGAACTGGCTGACCCTACTGTTTCCTCTGCACCAGCTTCATGAGGTGGCCTCCTGGGATGCTGTTCCAGCTGAGCTGAAGGAGGTCCCACATATGCTAAGCGGTCATTGGCCACTTTTCCTTCACCCTCTGGTAAAACTCCCTCAAAACCATCTCTCCCGTGTTTAGCTCAGTTGGCCAGGTCATGTTATATGAACCTATTACTCTGCTTTGTAAGCGAATTGGTGTGTCCAAACTTGGACTGGTACTGTACATGTCACAATACTTCATATACACTACCAGTCCAAAGTTTTTTGCACACACTGAGATTTTCTACATTTGCATGCTGCTCACGTAACATTTACTAAAAATATACTAAATATTCTCTTCAAACAAATAGATTTACAGTAGGCTCACAATTGAGTACTTCATTCATCAAAGTAACTTCCTCTAGCAGTTATAACAGCAGACCAATTTTGAGGTATTCTTTCCACAAGGGACATTAAATACTGTACTGTTCTGTTTCATAAGATGAAACAGTTAACTAGTGCATTTAAAGTTAAAGGACAGCCTAGAGTTTGATCACCACACAATCAGATAATAGAAAGTCAGACATACACTTGTTACACATTCTTTCCATGTTATAGTGGAAACTTGCTTTATTTGACTATTTTCATTTATAGTTGTTCACTCAACTTTCCAGTGTTTAATAAGAATTTAAAAATGTGTAGTTTATGATATAAATGGAAAAGGGGTAAAAACCTGTGGTGTGCAAAAACTTTTGACTGGTAGTGTATCTATTGTCCATATATTGAGCGAGACGATTCAAGCATTTATTTTTGAAGATGTTATACGTCACCAGATGGTTTTTGATGTATTTTTTAAACATTTTGTGCCTGACACAAGTCTCATTCATTCATTGACCATACCTGCTTGTCTTATGCAGAGTCATGGGGGTAAGAGTATCCCGGAAGCAAGCAAGGGAACAGCCCAGGAAGGGGCACCAGCCTATTGCAGATCTCACACACACACACACACACACACACACACACACACACACACACACACACACACACACACACACACACACACAC
>JABFEA020000044.1:7155640-7167325 GCA_019775915.2 Cyphomyrus plagiostoma
AGTGCAAGCTGAATCCTTGGGTTCCTTTAAATCAGAGCTAGATAAGATTTTAACAAGTCTGAGCTATTAGTTAAGTTTTCCGCAAGCGAGCTTGACGGGCTGAATGGCCTCCTCTCGTTTGTATAGTTCTTATGCTCTTAAATTAAAATTATGACAAGGAATTTTTATCTGGAGCACAGAAATGACCAGGTGGCTAAAAACACTGACTATAAAAAATATCTGATAGACATGCAAGCTAGATATCTCGTTACGGTCAGTGGTGCTTAAATTTAGGATCCCAAATGAAAGAGAGGAGAGAGCCTGAAAGTATGGTGTAATCTGAAAGAGGAGAAAGTACAGATTTTCTAGTATTTAATGTTTTTCATAACAGGAACTGCACATTAACATTACATCCTGAAGGTATAAATTTATGCATATTAAAATACGACTATTAATAAGGACTGAATTTCTGAGCATATAGAATCTGTTGTTATGTCATAGATGTATTTTATGCTATTTTCTGAAGCAATTTAAAATGCATCTTCATCTATGCATACAAAAAAGACCTATAAGAAATAAACAATAAACGTGGAGAGATAATTTATGATAAACTCAGTTTGTGGTAAATTTAGCTTATCTGCTGGGATTCCCCTTATCCGTTATTATAATCCATTTTTCAATTTTTACTGGAAAAATACATCTTCTTAGCATAGATACTTAAAGTGAAAATCCAAGTTAAAAAGAGCCTTTGAGAGAGAGAGAGAAAGAGAGAGATCTGGGAAGACTGTGCTACTGCTCATTAATTTGCACAATCAGTGTCTGTGAGATGACAATAGATTTGGGAACCTGAAATAATATATTTGTAGAACTCCACTGCTGATATAGTGAGGCGGAGATGAGACAGATTTTTCACTGAGGAAAGCCACACAAATATGTCCAGTGTAGGTGTTTCATAATGCCTTGGCTTTTTATGAGCGACTCACAAGCAAACACTAAGGGGGCTCAGTCTACAGCTGTCAGATAACCTGTACCATGAAATTTTATGGGAAGGAATTTTGTCTGGAGCAGAGAAAATACCAGGTGGCTAAGTACAGCGACAATAAAACACAGGATCCCTGCACAAAGTGCAGCAGGGAGCGTGTGCCAAATGCATTGCTCATCTGCACACACTTGGCTGCAAACATGAACATTCTGCTCTGTGCAAGATTCATAAAGTAAAGATAAAATGTTATTAGCATATTGCGCTAAGCCAATTATGAGTGATTAATTATAAGCTGGAGGGGGCAGCGTGGTGAATGTCCCAGAGCAAAGCCTCTTCATTTGAAATACCTGCAGCTTACCGCCATTCAGCATGCAGGCAGTCCGCGGGTTAGGAACGTCTGACGTATAGGCAACTCGTCCTTCTCATTTCCGAACGGACTACCATAAAGCCTAATAGAAAGCCTAATAAAACTACCATGAACCCTAGTAAAAAGCCTAATAAAAAAATTTGAGTTAAAAACAATGGTTTGTAATGACTAATGCACACACTACTTCATGATGCACATGAAAAGATCAGAACTGTACCATATGCAGTATGTTTTATTACTGCATAATTATTATTCTTATCGTTATTTTTCTGACTTACCTACAAATGTGACTTAGAGCCAGACTTAGGGAACGAATCTCATTCATAACTGGGGAACCGCCTGCATGACTGCCTGCAGTTTGTCCTCAAAGCATCATAATATAAGCATGCAGGTCATGCTGCACAAGTCCAGACCTTGCTGTAACCTGTAGTCCTTTAGATGACCCAGCCCACATACTAACAGCAGTTATGTGGATGACTAACAATTTCAATAATGAAGGACATGAAGGACACTCAATACCAAGCTCTGGCCTTGCTGAGAAATGTAATGGTGATGGCACTGCCTGCTTGGTCGTAGTCCATCTTATGCTTAGAATGGCTTCAGGAGACATTAGATAGACATGCTTAAAGTGTTTGTGTCAGAGAGTTTTTGAATCTGAACATGAGCCTTAAAGTACTTTTTAGACTATAACATATCATTACAACAAGACTGTGGCAAACTTGGGCAAAGAAATACGGGAGAGTGGACTGGGGAAAACATAATGCCATTGGATTTAGGGTATTGTCTGGTTATGCAAGAATGTGAACAATTGCTATGCCTTATATTCCTATAAGATTTTCATAAAATGGAAGTTGTTACACTTGTAGGTGGTCAGAGAATTAGGATCCAAATTGGGCTTCTTGAGTACTGGGTTTCTTGAGTTTGACTATGAATATATCCTTGGAGGCCCGGGAACATATCCAGAGGATAGGCATGAATTTATGAATTTATTATGAGTGGCACGGGCTTCTCAGGGAGAAACTCCTTCATTAGCTTTGTGGTATATAATCAAGTAAACAAGTAGATGATTTAGAGCTTGTAATTTATGCAGTCAACAGCTGCAAATGACTAAAAATGTTGTGTGAAGTAGCAACATAAGCAGGATAGGTGCCTGTCCCACACATTATTGTAAGAGTGTAGTAGCTAGGATGCTGTATGGCATAATAATTTAGCATTCAATGAAATTTATGAAGGCATTATTATATAACATAAAGCTCTGTTGATTTGTTGACATCTGATTTTTTGTCAATAACGCAACTTTACATAAGGAAAGTCTAAGGGTCTCATCTTTTACATTGACCTACCCATTTTATACTTGGCTATATTTCCAAGCAAAATCAAATACAGTGGTACCGATCAGTTCTTGAATTCATTAGAACTCAAGTTTCTTGATAACTTGTATGCGCGGGGAGATGAGTCACACATCTGTCAGCGGAAACAAAATGTAAAGCTTCAGTCTCAGCTTCGCATTTGTTGTGAAAGCATCGTGCATGATTACACTAGCTGAATACATATATTTAGACAGTAAAAATACATTTAGACAATGATAGACAGTAACAGTGATTATTATTATATAATAAAATATATTTAAAAAAAGATTTCTTATTCATTATGTTAATATTAATAATAAACCATGAATACATTTAATGATAATAATA
Organism: Cyphomyrus plagiostoma; assembly: GCA_019775915.2. Taxonomy (NCBI): domain Eukaryota; kingdom Metazoa; phylum Chordata; class Actinopteri; order Osteoglossiformes; family Mormyridae; genus Cyphomyrus; species Cyphomyrus plagiostoma. The sequence goes on from JABFEA020000044.1 coordinate 7,158,666, forward strand.
CTGTCGTGCCGAGCGGGGACAGAATGGAGACAAAGGCTCAGACGTCAGGGTATCGGGGAATACGGGGTTTAATTACAGGTAAGGCAGGCAAAACAGACGGACAATACAATGGCTGGACTGGGGAAACAATCTGAAACGTGGATGAAATACAGAGAGCTAATGAAAACAACCAGTAACAGCTGATCACACAGGGATTTCACTGGTGGTTAACAAGGGGGCGTGGCACACGGAAGTCGAAATTTTGAGATAATATCTCGAAATTTTGGTGGTGGAAACGGACTTCCATAGGTTCGTTTTGTGTTTAAATGTTAAAGAAAAATTACAACATATTTAGGTGTAATTTTTTGTGGCCGGGAACCAATTCACAACTGATGATATGGCGCTGGCTGATCGAGCAGAAGGCCTTGCTATGGAGGGAGAAGGGATGCTGCTAATGCTCAAAAAGATTTTGGAAAAGATCCTTGGTGCCCTTAATGAAAGATTTGACAAACTTGAAGCGACCTTTCAAGTTATGCATGCGGTGCAATGAGAGCTGAGTGACAAAATTGACGCGGTACAGGGACAGACGAAGGATCACGAGTCTCGAATTTTTTCCTTGGAAACATCTTTGAATACCTTGTGCAAGGAAAACAAGACGTTAAAGTCTAAACTCAATGATCTTGAGGCCAGATCACGTCGTAACGACATTAGACTTATCGGCATTCCAGAAGGAGTCGAGAAAGGAAGGCCTACCGAGTTCGTGGCAGAATTGATCAAGCAGCTCTTGGAGGACTTTTCTGATCCTCCGGTCATTGACCGTGCACACAGGGTACCACAGCCAAAACCTTCAGAAGGTACCAGACCGCACACGATCATCACACGGATCCACTACTACCAGGATAAATAATGCATCTTGCGACTTCGACGGGGATGGAAGCTCAACTACCAGGGACACAAGGTATATATCTGCGGAGGTAGTGGATCAGCGTCGGAGCTTTGGATTACTTTGAAGTAATATGGTTATTGCAAGAGCTGAAAGTGGGTTGTTTTTTGCGCTTTCCAGCGAAGCTCTGCATCACTCACAACAGAGTTTCAAAGGTGTTTACATCTCCCGCGGAAGCTAAGCTATACGTGGATAAAGAACTGAAACAACCCGCGCTGATGGATCAGAACTAACTTTGACTATTGGTCATACTTTTTTGCTCGATGTTTCAATTTTTTGGAAACATAAAACTTTGGACGATAAATAGAAACAATTAATCCAGTCATTTTTATTTTTATCAGATACGACTTGGCTGTGGAGATTTTTTTTTTTCTTTTTTCTTTGTGCACGTTTTGCTTGCTGTTTGTCATAACGTTAAATAGTAGTGCTAAATTGTTACTACACTTCTTCGCACACTTAGCGGTTTAATCATTAGAGGGACCCTGCCCCTCCGTCGGTGCCCCCTTCCCTTCTGGGACACAGAGAGGCGGGGACACTGTTGGGCTCCCCTTCTCTGGGGTACTGGCGGTTGAGCGCAGGCAGGGCCGCGGGTGGAGCAGGAACAGGCAGTTGCGGTCGCGGCTTCAGCAGGGACAGCTGCGGGCGAAGCTGCGGGTGTTGCGGCTTCCGCAGGGACAGCTGCGGGTGAAGCCGCGGGCGTTGCGGCTTCCACAGGGGCAGCTGTGGGCATGGCGGCAGCAGCGTGCAGAGGCGGGTCCGGAGCTGGTGCCTCGGGCGAGGCTGCTGCAGGTGCCGCCACTTTTTGACCCACAGGGGGCGTCATCAGGAGAGGCGCAGGCAGGTTGGGTCCTGCCCCTTTAAGGGCCTTGGGGATCCGCTGGATCACGTCCCTTACCAGGCTGATCCATTTTCCGGCGATGTGCTCTAGCCGGTAATGGTACGCCTCCAACAGAGGCGGCTTGTCCTCGGCGGGGTTCCCCAGGCTGGCAGACCCTCAGGGAGCTCCCTCATCTACCGCCCCTCTCCCAGGCGGGGACCAGCGAGCAGGCTCCCAGGAAGAGGGAAGCATCCTCTGGCTCGTCTTGGCTCTTTCGCCACCTCTTTCCACCGGCTGTGGAAGGTGGAGCCGACTTCGACTTGTCGTCCAAGCACTGAGCGACGCACTGCTCCAGTCGCTCAGTAAGCCAGCGATGTAGGCAAGCGAGGCACCTTCTTGCTCTTGTGAGCGGGTGCTGTTGTACTGGCGGGCGATCCTCTGCCAGGAGGTCCGTGCCCTGCGTTGACTACTGAGCGTGCTAAATTCCCCGCAGCACTGATTAGCCAAACAGTGTAGCATGATCATCTGCAGCCAGTGATCGGGGAGTGTCATCACGAATTTACACGATAATTCGGGTGTGTCCGGACCTCCGCGGTGGAGGCTCTGTCGAACCCAGGTTAAGAACCACTGCTCTAATGTCAGTGTATTCAGTATACTAGAGGCGTGCTTTTTATGTTTAGCATTTTAGTATTATGTTTTTAGAGGTACCAGTATGTCCATTGCATTGCTTTATATGGCAGCAAATATATCAGCTGGCTTGCTTTTCCATAGATGGTGTTTTGCTGTCCTACCATTGTATTTGTTTGTTTTCCTGCAAATTTTAAGTAGCTAGACTGTTGTGAATAATTTGTAATTCATTTATTTTTGTAACTCAGATTTATTTTCCTAACAAATGTAACTGCAAGATGTGAAATATTAGATGCCAGACTAGTGGTGTGTTTGCATGTTCTTCCTGCACTCAGCAAATGCCCCACTCCCCCCCAACCCCCAAGAAAATAGCAAGATATATTCATTTAACATATTTTTTTTATGCCTTTTTCACTCTGTGGCTACATTTTGCAGATAGTAACCATAGATTAACACAGCATTTTCCATAAGGAAGCGTTTAACTTTAAAGTTTACGAAGAAGGAAAAAATGGAAAATAAAGATTGCAAAAGAAAGACCCACCATGTTGAACTCTGACATTGTTCAGTCACCGTTTGAAAGAACTTTATTCCGCATTCTTGAATGAGGTGGAAAAAAAAGGATTTTCACACACTTCTTTAGCTGACTTTACACCTTGGTTCCATTTCAGTGTAGCTCAGCTTCCTAGTGGGAGAAAAAGCTCTATGGCTTTAATATAGTCAAGACTTTAGTTTTTAATATGAATGTTAAAATTTATAATAATAATTCTATCAGTGGGGACAACTAGATTAAAGAAAGTCAGCAAATCTGCCAATAAAACTGGAAGGCCTTTAGAGGGTAGCTAGCAGAAAGCACTGAGAGAGCATCACATTTATCACTGACACAGACCTGCACAATAAACAACATAAGCACTTCAAAAATATATTCTGTATTTGGAGCAGAACAGGCAATAGACTTACAGATTATGGCACCTCTACTCCCTTAGTCAGTAAAATAGGGGTTACTATTTTAAAAAGTATGAATATGAGAGGACTCGATTAAAAAGTTCTCATCGATTTGTCACACTATCATAGTGAGCCCCAAAATGTAAAGTTTATGACAAACAAGACAGATGATTCACAAGAGCTACTTTAATTGATCTTTGTACACTCTTAAATCCATTTTAATTTTACTGCATACTAGTACTCAAATATTCAACATTTAGTGATGCTAACAGTAAAGGTTGTGTGACTTTAATATTTATAGGGAAAGAAAATATTACAGCAACACATTATTTTTCATAGTTAAGTACCCATTCAATGCACTGGTTAATCTCCAATCGTCTCAATCAAATGCCATTTGTACTGAATACTCCCATTAGGTATGCTTCGACCAACACAAATTTGGTTTAACACGGTTGGAGAATTATAGTGGGTGCTTTAAACTAATGCTCTCAATTTGACGTGACTTGAATTGTGCAATTTATTCAATCAATGGATAAATCAAGGCCAGTTGATTAAGGAGTCAGCTGGAACAAACACCAGTACACATAGGGGTTACTAGGACCATTACTGAGCTGGTACACAGATTTAAAAATCTGTGACAATATAATATACACTGAAAACATTATAGTGCTACAATAATAAATATTAAATGACTAATAAAACCTCTTTTTATTAATCTTAAATATAACTGCATGCATTACATACAATGGCATATATTATATATGGAAAACAGTTAACTACTTGAAATTCTAAAATGTGCATGTTAAATTTGAAACTTAGGAAAAAGCAGGTTTTTTTTCTAGTTTTATAATCTAGAGATTGTATTAAACTCCATTTGTTCCAGAAATCAGACATTCAGGTGCTGGTTTGTTTTCTTTATTATTGAAGTTTAACCTTTACAAATGTATATCAAATCATAGATATGTAACATTATTAATAACTAGGACTGAACTGTATTCTTGGAATCCATCTGAGTAAATGAAAAAAACGTGAAGATAGCAATCTGTTTTCAGACCTGACAGTGCCCCAGTGCCAATCAAATATAACGGAACAAGCAAAGGATCAATACTAAGCAGTGATCTTAAACTGTCAAAGGTTGTTTAATAGCAAGCAGGACTAATTGAAATCAATGGATAATCTGATGACAGTTGTTAACCTTTACACCTCAGACAATTCATAAGCAGGTCTGTATCATTGAAGATGACGTGTGCTAACAGGTTTTGCTCCATTGCTGATTTTCAATTCAGATGGGAATCAGTGAAACAGAGCTAACAATTCTGCAGGTCAATGCACATGGTAATGATTAGGTATTTCTTCTGGACACGGGTTGTTTTTAACAATGCATTTACGTATCAAAAGTATATTGATCTTCAGTTTCGTGTAGCTGTAAAATTGTTGATCAATTGAATCAAAATTGCATGAATAAAACTAGGAATACATGTGGGGAAATACACGTGGGTATTGCACAGAAATCATTGCTGATGTGGAGTTGCAGGATCGCAGGCATCAGTGCAAATGATCTTTGCTTTAGAAGTGAAATTGTTGTAGTTGCAATCTATCCATCTTCTTACTGCATAACCTGCTCAGGGGACTGGAGTCTGCCCCAGGCAGCACAGGACACAGGGCTGGGGTACACCCGACGCAGGATGCCAGTTTATCACAGGGCACATACATGCACATACAGTCATACAATACTGGCAGTTTTTCCTAAGTGCATGTCTTTGGACCGCAGGAGAAACCTGAAAGTGTAATTTTACATCAGTTAATACATTTACTAATCATACTAACGTTTCTTACCTTCAGATCTGTCCCCAGTGATTTCTACATTTCAGAAGTAATACTGTCATGCCATTCACATACTTAAAACACTTTATACACTATGGAGAGGATATTTTATAGCAAGCAATACATACATTTTGTGTCTCTCGTCACTGTTCAAAGATCTCTGACGTGGGATTCATTGATTTTACCAGATTGTGGAAACACAAAATGGAATTATCTCACTTCAGTTGAGGCTAAGAAGCTCTTACATTAGCATTTTATTACATTTACAAGAACTTAATCTATGGAAACAGACATAATATAGAACAATTCAGTAATGCTCCGAAAGATCTGATGTATTGAAGTGGAGTGGTAATATAACACGATTAGTCACACAGTTTAGCTTTTGTTGTATTGTAAAATTTTAAACAGAAAAACTCAACAGGCAACAGTGAAACGTGTATTTTGATCAGCCTATGCAACATAAGTAACATATCATTTAACAAATTGCATATTTAAAAAAAATCAAATATAATTACTATGAAACACAGTGCTGAGTTGTATGAGTCATTTCTTTTGAAATTTCTACTTTTGTTGCAGTGCAGAGTACAAGAGGTTTTCTTCAAGAGTTTTATGACTGCGGTACTTTTTCCTTTTAATGGAACAGGGTGCCTGCGGCGGTGTGAGGGCAGTAATGGAGGAAATCACCATTATCCACTTCCCCAAAGGCCGTGGCTGAAGCTTGACTCACCTGAAACTTGACCAATTAGGCAGGCGATAGAATAACACCTGGCAGCAGAATGCTTCCTGTCAGACAAGGCTATGAGCAAACACACTCCATAATGCCTTTCAGCAATTTTGTTTCATTTTATTGCCTTCCATCGTTTGATCCCTTTGTTAGGTTTTGTTTGTTGTTTATTTTCAGATACTCAATACTTTTGCTAAGTCCTTCAGATGTCATTAAAAAATCACACATAGTTAAAAAAATTAAATAAATATATATATATATATAAAATTTGCATAACAACTCTGTTGGTGTTTGTAATAAATACAAAATCTGATTTATGCTGAATGCAGAACAAATGGTTAAAGTGTCAAATACTTGTTCCATGCGCCATTTTTTCAATCTTTTCATTCCATTGTTACTTAACATTATATTTTTGTTAATTGTGAGTTTGAAAGACATTCTAAACAGTTACTTTCATAGCTTACTGGTTTCATTCTATGCTGCTAGTTCTGATGTATGACCTTTTAAAGAGATTTTTTTTGCCAACCTGAAAATCAGACGTTCACTGTATACTGTAGTAACTTACCATGTGAAAATCCATGTTCCTTTGGCTAACCTGTCTTGCCCTGCCTAGCCGATTGTTCTGTTTCCCTCCCCAGCTTAGCCATAAAACACCAGTTTTGTATTAATCTTAACTCCTGTTCATGCCCTTCCTCACTCCAGCTGCCTCTCGTTGTGCAACGTCATTACTCCTTGTTATAAGTGCTTCCCAGTCCTGTGGTCCCCAGTTCTGACATTGATGTTATTCCCGTTTTGTACATTTATTATGCATCTAGAAATAAATGTTGCAATCTAAAATGTCAATAATTATACAATTATATAAGAATACATTTATATAACAATAGCATGGAAATATACTACTATATAGTAGATGAAGATTTAGCACAAGTGACATCTACCTTGTCAACACACTTGTAGGGGCTAAAGTAATAACAGGCAATAATGTTATAATTTTTCCATTTTTAATGTAACAAAAGTAAATAATTTAATAACTGGCCAACAATATATATAGTACATTTCCTGAACCAATAACTTAACTTTTTGCCAATAATGTAAAAAGTTATTACATTTTTGGCCACTTATTACATTATTAACTTTTATTACATTAAGAACCAAGAAATTGATTATGTTATTGGCATGTTGTTACATTATATTATTGGCTGCTATAACGCCTAGTAGACAAATCAATTAGGGCAAAAGACTGGTTGATTAAAAAATTATTATTTCAGTTAAAAAAAGGCTCAAATGCAGTAATGTGCCCTTACAGTTCTAATCCGCAGCACATGTACTTGCACTCCTGGAAGAGTGAGACAGACAGAGAAGAGCTGCTTTGAAGAAACATGGGGTGCTATTTGTGCTGAATTGTTGTACACATTGTCTCATGCATACACTACGTCAGGGGTCCCCAACAGGCAAAATATACTTTAATCCAGAATCCCCCCCCCCCCCCGATAAATCCCCCCCTCACAAAAATATTTGTGTCGTGCAGAGGAGGGTTATTCCTAATTTCTTCAGAGTGGCAGGCTTAGAACCAGACAAACAAATCCTATATGTTTCTGAAAAAATTCTGCCCATGGTTAATTTTTTCTTGAAATGTTCTAATGTGAACCAATACGGAATGTGAGGTGTCCCATATTTTCATATGCATACACACACACGTCACATATACACTAATACAGTAGATCAGGGCTCCCTACGGGAACTACCTGACCAGTACACTTTTTAAATTGGTAACCATTCTTTTGGCTTGTTTTAAAATATTTTTTTAGTGCCAGTGCTTAGCACTTGGTTTGGAATAATGCATCACAAACTACACAATAGCATATACGTTTGTTTGGGCAGCTTTTTTTTATCAGCAATGCATTGTGAACTTTCAGTTAGTGTTAATAATAATACTTAAATAAAGCATTTACACCATATCTATTGGTTTGGCATATTTCCTTATTGGCAGAATTGCTTGGAATACAGAGGGAAAAAAGAACCCAAAGCGCAAAAGGCATATGGATTTGTTATTAAACAACAATATGGGTCATTCTCATGGACTCATTCTTCAGCTGTTTTCATTTCCTATTTATACAAAACAATTATGATGATTTAGCCGATTTATTTCCAGGTCCCTGCCTTACAATGGGTCGTCTTTTGCCAGTTCATCCAAAATGTTGCATATGACTGTCCCTGAATTTCTGTTAATACACTCATTTTTCGCTTTATAAATCCCAGATTTTGTGTGAAATGTTGCATATGTATGTAGTCGGGTCATGTCTGATTTGATGGACACATGTAAATAGTTCTCTGGCGTTTGAGGGGTATGTTCCTTTGGGAGGGAATAACTACAGTGACGTCACATTGTAGTGCAGGAATAAGCTTTGCAAAGCTCATTGGGGATCCTGTGTGTACGTGACTGGGAAAAAACCGGGAGTTAGTCGGAGCGCTCATTGGGTGCTGAGTAGCTGCAGAAAACTTTTTGTAAGTACAGAGACGCAGACATAAAATACTTTGTAAAAAATCGTAGAACTCTGTATGAAAGTAGATGAGTGGATTTCCTTCGTTGAAGGAAATAATTCAGGGTAAGGGGCTGTTAAGGCATAATAATACCTTCTTTCCCGTAAGATTATTGTCGGGTGGTTAGTCGAGCACTATGCATGGTAATGGCAGGTTGTCTCGGTGGACGATATTAACAGATGGATAAATGTCATTTTATTTCATTTAATTACTTTATTTCATTTAGTTCTGAGTCATCCTGAGGATTGAGAGCCTACGGAAGT
>JABFEA020000044.1:7225096-7239998 GCA_019775915.2 Cyphomyrus plagiostoma
TACAGCATGATTTTTTCCCCATTGAGATCTGATGTGTTTTCAAAGCGTTCCTTTAATTTTTTTGAGCAGTGTAGTTACTCGCCTGAAAATACCCATTTCTACTGCTAGGGCAATATTTAAAAAGTGGAGAATAATTGGAACTGTTACAGACCTGGAAGAGGACCCAAGTTGATTTTGCCCCCACATACAGTGAGGAGGATCGTAAAAGAGGCAAAAAATTCTCTCAGGAACACTGTTGGCCAATTACAAGACAAAGTAAAATTCTGGGGTTACCAAGTCTCAGAAAAAAACCATCTGATGCTATTTCCATGCTAACAGATTATTTGGAAGGTATGCCAGAAAAAAGCCTTTTCTTTCAGTTAACCACAAACATAAATGCCTGGAGATTGTTAAACACTACTACAATTTTAACTGGAACCAAATTCAATGGTCTGATGAAACAAAAATGGAGCTTCTTGGCAATAAACATTCAAGGTAGGTTTGGTGTAAAAAGAAAGATGGCTATGATGAAAAGAACCTTATCCCAACTGTAAAATATGGTGGAGGTTCTGTGATCCTGTGGGGCTGTTTTTCCTCCAAAGGCTCTGGAAACCTCATTAGGGTACATGGCATTATGGACTCCATGAAATACCAGGACATTTTAAATCAAAATTTGGCTGCAACTGCCAGGAAACTAAAACTGGGCCATCATTGGATCTTCCAGCAGGACCATGATCCTAAGCATGTCCAACTCAACACAAAAATAGTTAGCTGACCACTGCTCAATCAAGCTTCTGCCAATGGCCGCCTCAGTCCCCTGACCTGGACCTCACTGAAAAGCTGTGGGCTGAGCTGAAGAGGAGAGTCCACAAGTGAGGGCCTAGGACACTGGGTGATCTGGAGAGATTCTGTAAAGAGGAATGGACTCAGATGCCTTGCTCTGTATTCTCCATCCTTATAAAATGTTATAGTAGAAGACTCAATGCTGTTATACAGGCAAAGGTTCTTTGCACAAAGTATTACATCGAAGGGTGCCAATAATCGTGGCATGTGTTTTTGTTGAAAATAATTATTTCTTGAGGAGGGATTTGTTTTTCTTTCATAAAATTTATTTTAATGAAAGGTTGGTGTCACGTCCCGCTCCGAACGATCCTTGTGTGTGCCACGCCCACCTCATTACCCCGTGTTTTTACCTGATTGTTCTAACCTGATGCCTGTTTCTGCCAGCGTGTCCTGTGTATTTAGTCCTTGTCTGAGTCAGTCTACCCCAGATCCAACATTGATGTTCGTACTGATGTTGCTGCTAGTGTGCCTTCCTTCCCGTCTTCGTTAATAAAACCCCATTTACCCCGACTTCCCGGCTCCTCTCCTCTGCTTCTCCACTCACCGACCGCAAAGCGTGACAGTTGGAGGTTTTGACATTTTTTTCAGTGTAATATGAAAGTACTTCACCAAAAGGTGGGTTTTTTTCTAACCCTTTTTCCAAATCTTTAGAAGAGGTGCCAATAATTGTGGAGAATAATTTCAGAATAAAGTAAAAATAAAGAAATTGTGTTTATTAAATTCTCTTTGTTGATAGTATTAATTTAGACTACCCTATAATTGCCTCTGCATGTTCTATTGTCTACAGTGACTTCACAATCGTAGCAGTGTTGCTCCGATCTTGCACAGCTGGGGGTATGCGTGTTTTCACTATGTTGCACAGGCTCTCTCTGGGTCATCTTCCTCCCACAGTCCAAAGACATGCAGTTAGGTGAAGCAGCATTTCTAAACTGCCTGCAGTGTGTTTGTGCCCCAGGATGCCTGGACCATGCTCCAGGTCCTGCTAGGACCCTGTCCTTGTTATATGGTAGGAAGATAGATTGATGAACTTTTTGATATTAATAATGTTCTGTTTTTATTCGTCAACTGATTTGTCAAGTTAGCATATATTTTAGGATGTCTCCTTTATTTGAACCAGGATTGCAGCTTTTGTGGTATAGGCAGTTTATGCCTCAGAGGGTTAAGACATTGGGTCTGTGGTCAGAAGGGTGCCTGTTCAAATCCCAAGTTTGGCAGTGTAGTTTCACCATCAGGCCATAAACAAGGTCCTTAACCCCCAGTTACTCATGGGACTCTCTGACCCTGCATTATCAACTGGACATGATTTTGGATTGAAGCATCTGCTAAATAACCAAATGCAAACCCTGGGCAGCCTCTATCAAGTTTGGAAGCAATGGCAGTGATAAATAATAACCATTCTTTACCATTGTATTTGGGTTCAGAAAACTGAAAGTATTCACCACTTAGAGAAAAATTCTACCTTTCTACCTATAAGTTCATAAATGACTTTCACAAGTCCCTTTATTTTATGAAGAAAAAAGTAACAAAGGTGAATATATATATGAAAGCGCTTTCCTAATATATTTCTCTGCTGCCGAAAATTATGCTAGAAAATAATAATCAAAAATCTAGAGTGAAAATAATATAAAAGCTAGCAGAAGGAGGTCACATTTGATACATATTTTGTAATTTGGATGACTGAACTGGTCGACAGGTCAATGCCTCCATATGCTTACACTAATGAGGTCAGTTAAGTCTCTCAGTTTTTAAAGTGGCCCAGCTGCTATATAATTAGTTTGCATGATTTGTGTATGATTATCACCCAGGGATTCATGAATTCATCAGAAACCCAATAAACCTCTTTTTTTGTTCTTCGGTGTGCCGGTATTTCATTCTCGGAAAAGAAATAGCTTTTACTGATGTAGATTAAGGCAGGGTAAGGTAATGGTTCAAGAGCAATGCAGAAATGTCAGCAGGTGTCATCTGACCATTTGCAGTTTTATGTTATTATAAGCTCATGTGGAAAGAGAAGAACAACAATAGTTAATATTACAAGTACACATTTCTTTTAATATTACAGTGGATACGGGCTTCAGCCACTTAAGGCGAATGTTAATAACAAATGTAGCTTCTTTTTATCACCACAGAGGATAAGAGCTATGGAATTTCACCTTCTAAATATGAGTGAATTAGAATTATTTCAATTATATCAATTGAAGGAAGTTATCGTTTGACTCATTTGAAGGACCTTGAAATTCACGAGTTCCATAACTTGTAAAGCTTCTGCTTGTCAGCACACAGTGGTAATACAATTCATTTTATTAACACAACATAATGCCAGAGCAATATTAATGTCTCCTAAATAATACTATGGTACTAACTGCTAATATGTATGGGGTGATGCAGTCGAGCAGTGTAATGGGTAGCACTGTCACCTCACATCTTTGAGATTGGGGTTAGAGTTTCTGCTATTACATCAAGTTTATAGCCCCCCCCCATTTTGTTGTGGGGGTTCCTCCAGCTACTCTGGTCCCCCCCCCCCCACAAATCCAAAAACATACTAATGTGAATTGGAGTTGCGCAATTGCCTGTAGGTGTGCATGTGAGTTGGCTCTGTGATGTGTTGTTTCCTCAACATGGGTTGTTCCCTGCCCTGTGCCCATACCCTGCGGGATAAACTCTGGAACCCCCCCTGTGACCCCAAATAGGATAAGCAGGTACAGAATATGAGATGTTGAAGAATGCTATAAATGACTAATGAAGTGAATGAATAAAAGAAACATGTAAAATTTACTTTTCAATAAAAGGAACATGGTAAAATGAGAAGTGGTGATGAAGCTATTGGTGATGGATGCATTGGTTGCGGCTGAGTTCTGCATGATAGTCGGAGAATCTGAGAAGATGAACTAGTGTTTTCTCTGTCCAAAAATAACAAAACATTTACACGCATATAAATTATTGGCACACTTGATCTGAATACATAAAGGGTTCTGGAAAAGAGTGTTGGTTTAATAATATTTATATTCCACATGGGTTGGAAAATCAGTTCAGTGTTTGGATGTGTCTTCCATTGGCAGCATAGTGGCTTTGGAAAAGAAGACAATTCCATATAGATAGCCCTGAGCAAACAAAATGTTGGAGAACGCTGGAGGTGTTGGACATGGATGGAACCATGGAGTTGGAACAAAGCTCCTCAAAAGTGAAAAAAGGAGGAACCATGAAGTTCAGGCTACAATAGCCAGTGCATAAGGCTGATGCCCGGAAACCTCCAGCCAATGTAGAGAGTGGTGTTTTGAAGGAATGATTTATCGAACAGCATGCAGTCTTCCCTCTACCCCATAACCTTGTGGCAGAAGTATTCTTTTATTGTCTCCTACTCTGTCACCTTGGAAGCTCAGTACAGGGCGTGTCTTACCAAAGGATCATTTTATTCCCCATCTGACAATGAGCAGAATGTAACTTTGCATATTTCCAGCTACTGACGTAACTGACCAGTGTTATCTGAAGTGAGCATGTATCTGTCCTCCTTTCCCATGGGGAACTCATTCACATAGAATGTACAGTCAGAGGTATACAGTCAGATTGACATCCATAATATTTTTTGTGTATGAACAAATAATTGGTAATTCTAAATAACTGGCATTGTGTTGAATAGCGTCCAAACATGACAACAAATGACAAAAAACAAATTATGGATTCATGTGTATGTCTGTAAACTAAGGAACGTAAATTGTTTTGAAATAACATTCAGTTATTGAATGTAAAAGTAGATATGTATCTGCATGAATAGTTTGTTTTTTTTGTCCACTATGAAGAAAAATGTAGCCTTAGATTATCCTTTTTATGTGACTTTGTCTTTGTTTGGGACAGGGCTTGTCACAAGGCCAGGCAAGAAGATTAACTATTCCTTTGATGGATCTAGAACAATTTATGACGCAACTGGGATAGCATGTTCAGTAAGGTCAAGAGTATGTGAGCAACTGGGATCAAAGTCTGTGGACCAGGGACAACGTGTGGTGTCTAGCATTGCTGCAGTGCTTCGTAACTGATGGTAGTGAACATCTGAATGTGTGCTCTACAAGAACCATAATTCAATGGTAATAAAACCATTACAAGGCAGCCATTTCAGAGGCCCCAAACCTGGCTGACCATCTTCCCTTCTGTGTTCTCTACTAGGACGTTCTTTGCAATGAACCAAATCCAGAAGTGTTCCCAGTTAATTGAATTAACAACTATAAGCAGTTAATAGTCATTGTTGCTAGCAAGGCTCCGTCCTTAAGCATTAGTTTCTACATGGTGTCTTTGTATTTCATTTTCACCTCTCATTTCATCCTTTGGTTTCGGGTGTTTGGTTTGGTTACTGAACTCTTGCTACATCTGGCTCTGCTCCTGAAGTTCCCATGCTGGGACTTTCACCTTCGAACTTGTTCATTGCCAGGATTTCACCATCTGGCACCGGTTCCCTTACACAGAATCAACACTGAAAACTCTGGCTGTGCAAACCGCAAGTATTGCCACAAGCATGATAATTAGTTCTTATTTGTGCTATACTGTGGATAGTCATTAAACATGGTTTTAATGAACCTTAAAATTATTATTGACTGTGAGAATATGCAATTATTTTTCCTCAAGATCACTTTTTTAACCTCCTTTTAAAATGCATTTTAAGGCAGTATCTAATATAAACTCATTATAAGGAGAAAGTGTGTCTGTGTGTGTGGGGGGGGGGGTGGCTTCAATTACTTGCTAATGTTACCCTTTTCTCAGAATGTGGGAGCTGTTGGTCACAATCGATCAGCATTTAAATATAAGTGAAATAATGAGTGGGAAATTTCAGTGGTTAGGTGAAGCCTGTATACTTTCAGCATAATCCACTCAATAATTTTTCAGTTAAAAAGCTGAAAGACTTGGCTATTACCTTTAAAAATGAAAGCAGGCCTCAGTTTGAGTCTTTGAATTTTAAAAGATCAATACCAAAGCTAAGGACAGAATTCAGTCTAGCTTTTAGCAAATTCACTGGTGATCGGTAATCAATTCTATAATTATGGTGACATAGGTAATCAATACTTTGATTATATGCCAGTTACAGCTTTAGTTCATGATTCTATAGTAAGCTGATGTTAGCCTCTGTCAGGGAAGAAAGTTTTTTTTTTTTGGAAAATAAGTAAATTAATTTGGAACCAGCCAATTTAGTAGTGTTATTAATTATTTGGTAATGCTTTACATTAACTGCACCTTCATAAAGCATTCATTATGAAGTCATACAACATTCAGTGCACCTTCATAATGCCTTGATAATGCATTCATAGAACATTAAGCAGCATGTAAGTGTACCTTTACACAAGGGCATAACTTTGGGTTGAGCATTAGGGAGGTTGAGACCTCTACTCATTTAAGGGGATCCCGGGGGTTGTATTAGCTGGTTTTCTTTTTTTGGGGGTAACAACCCCCCCTCACCTCTATAATGTACACCCATGCCTTAACATGTCTTAAAGCATTGCATTCATAATACTTTCAGTGAACAAGCTGTAATATATTGTACTGGATTATGAAGGTATCTGCAGTGCATTAGAGATGAGAGCTTGATAAAGCATTCATAATAATTAACAAACATGGCTATAACATGTTATAGAAATATGTATATCCATGATAATGAGGCTTTATGAATGCACTGTGTTATGAATGTTCATAAATTCTTATTGACATAGCATGCATAGAACATGTTACTATTCAGCTGCTGTTAATGTAAAGCATTAAATGTTAAATGGCATTCTATAAAGATCACTGACATTCCATCTAAGGTTATCCCCTGCCTTTTACCCTCATGCATGCTGGGATCCAGGCTCCCCACAACTCTGTGCTGTACTAATAGTTAGAAGATTAATAGATGAAATATACTGTTCAGTCTTTTATTAAGCCACAGCTTGGCAGATGTGGCTCAGTAATATGATCAAATTAATGAGTATAATTTGACCGTAGTATGAATTAAGTTTAATAAGTATTTAATTTTTAACAATCCTTTCCTGCTCAGTATGTCTTCATACTGTATATCTCTTGGAAATGTCATCATGTGTTCTAAACCGATGATGAGGAATGCTCTCATTATGATCAGTCCTCAAACAGCCTACAGTGCATCCGGAAAGTATTCACAGCGCATCACTTTTTCCACATTTTGCTATGTTACAGCCTTATTCTAAAATGGTTGAAATAATTTTTTTCCTCAGTATCCGGAGTACCCAGGGGAAACCCCACTCCACACACATAACCCAGGCGGAGACTTGAACCCAGGTCCCAGAGGTGTGACCATAGGTGTGCATGTGTGAGTGGTTGGTGTGTGAATGTGCCCTGCAATGGGCTGGCCCCCCATCCAGGGTTGTTCCCTGCCTTGTGCCCATTGTTTCCAGGATAGTCTCTACCCCCTGTGACCCAGTAGGATAACCAGGTTGGACAATGGATGGATGGATGCCTGGAAACAAACTGGACTGTAAGGGATCAAAATGAGAGGACTGGACAATAGGAATGGCGGCAGCAACAGGAAGGTTCAATATCAATGACTGGACTGGAAAACACAGGCCTTTGATGCACATACATACTACAAGGAAGCTAACAAGAGGCAGTTGGGAATGATTAACATGAGGGGAACATGAGGAATGACAAATGAGTAACAGGACTGGCTTGTTAGGGTCACGCAACGGAGGAGACAAGAGGGTCAGGTGGACATGGTGGGTAGGACATGACAAAGGTAGTATAATAATAATTTTTTTAAAAGAATGAGAAAATTAAGACAGCTAAAAAAAAACATCAATTTTATTGTTATTACATTTGTCTGTAAAATTGTACATTTCAAGGGCAAAATTATTTATAATGTAGTGAAACACCATTTATCTTTTTTTAATATTAATATTCTTTATAGGAGTTTCTGCAACTTCTGTTGTTTTGTTTGCTGTAGAAATATGCATAATCGTACGGAAGAATCACAAGCATCATTCCTTCAGCTGTAATCAATATGCATGTTGCTGCGCCTTCCAGCAGGGGTACACATGTGCTTTCAACCGATTCCCATGGCCTTCACTCAAAGACACTGCATATTTTCCTTTGTGTGTGGCAGTAATTGAGATGACGGTTGACACGGACTTCCCATAATGTAGGTCACGGCAGCTCTTTGGAATAAAAACTTTGCCCAGAAATTCTTTACCCTTCAACAAACATGACAAAGAAGATGGTGCTCTTTTGCTGGATGAAACACAGACAGCTTCATTAGCATAAAATACAAGGCAGTTCATTATTTCTTCAAAACTGTGCACTATTTGAAGCACCAAAACCACCTACATATTATGTCAAAATTTAATAACTTTTATTAGAAAATCTTACTGCAGAAACTGTGCATTGGTTATGTATTCTTTTATCTGGAAATGCAATTTAGAATAAGATATACGTAAATAGGAAGATATCTGTATTAAGTTTACTATAAGAGAACTATATTGGTTTGATTGATATGATTTATATACAGCACATAGAGTACTGACTGATGCCCTTACTGCATTATCAAAGTGGACAAACAGAGCTACAAGTTGATCATCAGCTGAAGTTTATTTAGATGGAAGCGTTTGGCACGTATCCAGCAGGATCAGGTCATTTTATCCCCCAGGCTCATTAGTGCAATCAGTCTCAGCTGTGACCTATGGCTCACTATTTTACCAAAGACATTTCAAAACCTGCAGGGGGAAAAAAGCACGAAGTGGTCTCTGCTTGTGAGCTGTCTGAGCCTTTGAGTGCCAAGCATTGAATGTTGGTAAAACTCAGTGATCCAGGCTTTTAAAAGCATTGGGAGTAACAGAAACAATTGTTTTAGAAAAGGCCCATGGCCTTGAAAACCATTGTGGGATCTGCAGTAATGTGGTGCACAGTGTGATCAATTGCAGTCAGGAGTAGATACTTTTCTGTCCTAGGAAGAAACTGGGGGTTTCCAATTTTATATGCCAGTATCAATTTCCTTTTGAACAATTTCATATGAATCTTTGCCACTGTGCAAAGTTTTGATACTGACTACTACCATGCATTTTATGAATGTAAGAATTTAATATTAATCAAACCTTTAAATATTTTAGTACATGTATAATTACATTTTCGACAATACAAAATAAACTGCTGCTTTTCGCCTTCCGTCAGCCTATGCAGTGTTAAATTGTGCAGGAGGTGCAAGACAGGTTTGATTAAGTGTCACAAAAGAACATGATGATTATGCCAGAGATACAGGCAAAAGAAATCTCGTACATTTCTTGGGTTCTTCGTTACATAACTTCATATGAATTCATCAAGAAACATCCCCAGCTGGGAAAAAAAGAGTTCTGAACTCCATAAAGACTCCTTAAAAAAATTATTTTAGCACTACAATGCTTTTGGAAAATGCACGTGACATCAGGATCATTGTGTTATTATGCAGTCCTGAAGGAAAGTACTGTCATCAGTTTCGAGCATTAATAATATCTTCTAGAACTTTCTTTTAACTTCCATCCATGCATCCATTTTTCAGTAACTGCTAATACTATTTAATATATTTGGAATATGGAAGGAAAATGGAGTACCCTGAGGAAACAGTGAGAACATGCAAACTCTGCTGTGACGCAGAGCTGGGCTGAGAATCGTGAACCTCAGTGCTATCCTGCTTCTTTTAAGTTCCAGACAAATGCAGCATCCTGAAAAGTAAAACAATCATTGTACCTTTTTAAAGTGACCTATATTTTGATGTGGCTCTCTGCTGATTTGCTAAGTAATAGACCACTGTGGGTAGCTCTTTAATTAAAACACAATAACAATAGCATTTTTTTTAAAGGCAGTGATTTGATAATACACTGTAATGTTCAGTGTGAAAACAGCTTGATGTTTTCACATAAACACTCTTGGGTATTAAGACTCTCATTGGGGTATCTTTCAGCTTACATCAGAAGCCCCACTGCGCACAGTCTTCCTGTCTTAAAAGTTTCACAGTGCCGAATATAGTTTCTGAAGCATTGCAGCTGAGATATATATAGGCGCCACATTAAAAATGAAGTGAGGAATGGCAAAAATGTGTAGTCCTAGCATGAGATATAGCTACAACTGCTCGTTTACTCAGCAGTTACAATTGCTCATGGGTCAAATTGTGATTGCAATGTGTTTGGCAGCCCTATTATTTTTACTTAAGCAAGAAGCCTTAAAACTTAATAGTCACACAAGAGCAATATAAATCAAGGAGTTATAGCACCATCAATTACTTTGTACATAATGTTTTGGATAGCCTTCATTATGGATATCTATTTAAATGGACTTGGCTCACAGGCACCAGCTAGTGGTCAGTCAAAGAAAACGTTCTATTATTATTATTATTATTATTATTATTATCATTATTATTATTATTATTATTATTATTATTGTTGTTGTTGTTGTTGTTGTTGTTGTTAAACAAATAGTCAACACATTTGTAAGGCAATAAAAAATCAGAGAGCAGGAAAAAACAGTTTGAATTGGCTATAGAACCTCGGGTCAGGCTGGCTTATGAACACTAATACCTGCTGCATTGTACCAGTAAGATTAAAAAAAACTCACAAGGTAGATAACTACTGTCTCAACACTGTATCTTGCCATGTCTCACAGGTAGGTAGAGCTTTTAAGATCTACAAATGGATGTGGGATAAGGAATCCAAGAGCCACACTTCCCCTAGTCTTCACCTCAGAAAAAGTAATAGTCATAGACTACTTGGAGTAATAGACTCTATCAGTCCTCCTTATTTCTCTATATTCTCCTACAGGGCAAAAGTACAAAAGTTCAGTTCAAAGTTACGATTCAACCAACTATGTTTTGGCACAAATTGGCTTAAAAAAAATGTAATTTTCGAGTGCAATGTTGATTTATTTTAATCTCTTAAAAACATTTATGAGATTAATTCTTTTCTTAGATACCGCATTTTTCTCCATGAATGCATGAAGCACAATATCCCAGTCAAATATCCATATGGTCAAAGTTTTCCATTAATTTGTGGTCTGTGGCGTGTCGCAGTCTTTCACCTAATGTCAATGTAATGTCAGCATTTCAAATAAACATTCTGGTGTAATAATAATTAAAACCATGGATCCAAGTTGATGGGCAATAGCAGAACTTATCCAAAGAAAAACATCCCAAATGCAATGAGATTTTTTTTTCTAGGTAAGGTCATTCACCTTTTGCATTTTTTACCATAAAAAATAGCTTCTATGTAATCTATATGCATTTGGCATTTTATATAAAATTTTATATACATACTATAACTTAAATAAATTAACCACATTTCATTACACTGGTTATAAGACACCTTCTGGAAAAGCAAAATTAAGTGCCATTCTAGTTGCTATCCTGTACTTAAATATGGCTGGTTGTTCAGGACGAGAATTGTTCAAAAAAAGAGTAAAATACAAGGCTGGATGTAAACATTACATTTGTACTCACAGCATGGCTTTAAAAGATGGAGAGAATAATAGCTGACAGTCTATTCAGCTCATTCAGTACAGGTCCCACACATGCTGTACCTTCAGAGGCAGAAATTAATCACTAGCATGACAGACAGAGCTGCCACTGAGCTCAAACATTAATCACACTAATACTGATACGTTCACGGTACATCTAGTGCTGCAGCATAGTGGTTCAGACTAAATGGGGGGCATAGTTAGTGACACAGTGAGGGTGCACTCACACCGCAGGAAACTGTGTAAAATCAATCCGTGTAGCATGTCGTTAAACCAGATCTGGGCTGTTAATATATACTTAAAATAATCTCCCAGCTAACAGCAAAGCAGCGCCGTCTTCCCAAGGAAGATTCCCCGAAGGTTGTCATTTGGTCGCCGCAGAACATTAACAGAAGCCTTTACTTATTTAGGATGTTTTTCCCTAAACAAAATATAACAGATGGCGTGTGTTTCAAGTTTACCTGCAATGTTCTGCCACTGTCATGTAAAAGAGATTCCACAGAGAATTTAAATAACATAAAAAATAAAATTCTTTGCAGTTTCTAACAAATTTGTATGTAGCAACTTAACCCTGAAATATTCTGAACTTGTTCGGGGCATGTTTTCTGTAACTTAAAATGGAAGGATTCCAGAGAAGATAAAAAAAGATGCATAAATGTATGTTTGGGGATTTCAGCTGTCCCTGTCATGATATCATTAGCTGGATTTCCACAGAATACAGAAATTCTTGTTGAATTGCTTCTAGGATGATGATACTTAGACTTATACTGTAAATTGCTTTTATAACATGCGACCCAGACATATGAATCAGTGTTTTCCTGGGTTACAAAAACAAGGCAGCCGTGTCGAATATCAGCCATAGTTCAGTTTTGATGATGGACAAGACACATAAACACATGCTAACCAAATAAACAACAGTCAAACAATCTGGCACAAGTCAATCTGGTCGCGCCATTAGCTGTGTGGCTGAATGAGAATTAGTTAAAAAATAACATTTGGCTTTATTAAAAGCGGTACTGCTACTATTCCAGCAGCTCAGCATTTCTGGTTTGAGGGGTTCCTGTTCTTGTCACATCGTTTGCATTCTTGTCAGTCTGACATGGTGTGTTATAAGGTACTCTACTCTTACACATCACCAGCTGTGTCACCCCTGGCTGTGTAAAGAAAACAGCACTGGGTTTCAAACTCTTCCGTAATTGAAAATGGAACAAAATATATAATGAGACATTGATTAACAAGGGAATTCATTGTGTTACTCAGTTACAATGTGTCATTTTCATTTGCTTTCTTCCGCTCACAAGTTATTGGGTAATGCATGTGTAAAATATAAAGCATTAAAGGTGTTTTTAGGCTCCCTGAAAACCTGCTTTCTCAGTGTGATACTCTGAATGCTAACCCCAATTAATGTGCTTAATCTGATTAAGGCACATTAAGTGATCTTAGATGCTATGAAGCAGTTAACTAATTTTGAAGATTAATCATATAAATAATACTTATCTCTTAAATAAGGATGATCTGCAGTAACCTCATGGAGCAGACGCATTTATACAAATCAGCAGTGTGATTTAACCCAGAAAGATATCTATTAAAAATAAAAAATGAAGAAATACAAATATAATTGTACATCGATCTTTCCTGCTGTAGATTCACTAATGAATTAGACTGACTAATCAAAGACAATGCCTACATACAAAAATAATACAAATAGAAAAAGATAATAAGCACTGGTGTAAATCATGCTACTCGCCCAAATAGATAAAAGACAAGAATATAGATCTCCAAGGAGAATTAGTGATCAGGGATTACAAAAAAAAACTCGTAGAAAAGCAAGAGCTAGAAAGAAAAAAATACTTTCAAAGAAACTTCTGGAAAATACAAGAAAATGACTGGAAAAGAAATTTTAACAACAGCAACACTGAGTTAAAAGGCTTGGTGGAGGCTATTAAACAACAGTAATGTCAACTAAACTGCAGAGTTTTGTTGGAGATTTAAGTGACCACTGAATGATTGGTACATGAGTATACCAACGACGGATATATGGACACACTAATTTGAAATGGTAAGAGATAAAATGGTGATTTTGTCAGAGAATGTTGGAATAATAAGCTGTTGTGATAGTTAAGATCATTACCAAACCTGAAATGAAGACAGCAGCGCTGTGTCTGATCTTAAGAATAGCACGGTTGCTGGGAAACCCGTAACTCGTGCTCGGGGAAATTCAGAAAGCAGCAGAACGCCTTCCATGAGTGAGTTTTTGTTGCGTTTCTGATAATTCATTTTGTTGAATCTCAAAGATGTGTTTTTATGTTTATTTTTATGACTGCCTAATCCAAAGCTAAAATGACACTGACACGTTAATTTGTTTCCATGGCAACATAAACTTATGGGTACACATCATTCACTTAAGCATAACAGAAAGCATAAAACAGACAATGCTACACTCACTAACCTCACTCAAGAGTACAAAAATGAAACGTAACTTCATTCAGATAGTTGTAACTCCTGTGAATTTAATCAAAATAAAGCCCACATACTTATGAAATTAAAATGGTTACATGAATTGTGTCTAGCACAGGCCATAGACACGTCCCTCGGCATTATAATTTTTTATGTTTCATTTTCATGCTGCTCAGTATACTTCTGAGTGTAACCACATTTCGCATTCTGCTTGTGACAGACTTGATAATGAAGTCTGCGATTTGAAAATGACAACATCAATAATTACCATGAAGCTGAGTCACTGCTAAGA
The DNA here is from genome assembly GCA_019775915.2 of Cyphomyrus plagiostoma. Taxonomy (NCBI): domain Eukaryota; kingdom Metazoa; phylum Chordata; class Actinopteri; order Osteoglossiformes; family Mormyridae; genus Cyphomyrus; species Cyphomyrus plagiostoma. Next base: position 7,239,126 of record JABFEA020000044.1, read on the forward strand.
CAATTGTTGAGTACTTCATGCACGAAAAGGCAACTTGTAGTGTCCTAATTAACCTGACATATTGCCGTCACAAACAGCGAATTACTTTTTTTTACTTTGCTACAATAGGAAATGTCAACCTAAAAAACTAATAGGTATATTTTACAAGCTACTCTAAAATTATGATTTTGTTTTGTGGAATTCGTGTTTCAAATTGCTCTTCATGAAATGGATGTCCTAGCTGAAAATATGAATTGTTACATTTTAACCAAAGAAATTTATTGTGAAACACACATTCAGCAGACTTTAGTATAAAAATGACCATTTAACAGCTATCCCAGTAGTAGCAAGGTGTGTTGTGGTAGCTCTAGATCAAGGGTGGGCAATCTTATCCAGAAAGGGCCGCTGTGTATGTGGGTTTTCGCTGCAACTCCCTAAACGGATTACTAATTAGGATTGGTTGGCTGAAGAGCCCTCACACCTGGGTTTGAGCAGCTGACCTACAGGATAACCGAAAAACCTGCATACACACCGGCCCTTTGCGGATAAGATTGGTCACCCCTGATCTTGAGCTACTGCAACACAAGTGTGTAACTATAGAGTTACTGTGTTTTAGCCCTCTGTGGCAAGAGATAAAAACAGAAGACTGGTCTTAGCGTTTTTCAGCAACTGTCAACTGGGTGTCTACAGGGAAGCATGTAAATCAGTGTGCAAAATATGGGGGGTCCGACACCCCCGATTAACCCATGAGACCCCCTGAAAGCCTGAAAAGCAAAATTTTAAGGGGGTCTCAAGATCAGTAATGAGCAACAATAGGGAGATGGGGGGGGGGGGGGGGGGGGGGGGGGGGGGGGGGGGGGGGGGGGGGGGGGGGGGGGGGGGGGGGGGGGGGGG
>JABFEA020000044.1:7272899-7290514 GCA_019775915.2 Cyphomyrus plagiostoma
TCCGAGTTGCGGGCGGGTTAGTTGAAAACGTCGGTCGGGTTCGGGTTGTTTATACATTGACCCGCGCATCACTGGTATGCAGGGATAGATATCTGAGTGACTTTGACAAGGGTTAAATCATTTTGGCCAGGTGACTGGGTCAGCGCATCTCTGGAACAGCAAGGGTTGTGGGGTACTCATGGTCAACACCTGTAGAGAGGGGTCCAAGGAGCGATACACCACAAACCAGCAGGGTGTTGGGAGGCCAGAACACATTGATAGTTGATGTGAACAAAGGCTATTCCATCTTGTATGAACCACCAGAAGGTCCACTGCAGCAGAATTGGCAGATAATTTTGATTAAAATCACTAGAATTTAGTGATTTATTGTCATTGTTGACACACCACAGCACAACAATGAAATGTGTTCTCTGCATATAACCCATATGTGACATAGCAGGGGGCAGCTAATTCAGCACCCAGAGAGCAGTGCTTGGGGGTGGTACCTTGCTCAGGGTACCTCAGTGCTCAGGAGTCTGAACCAGCAATCTTTCAATTACTAGCACGCTTCCCTAAGCATTAAGCCACCACTGCCCACTAGATGGTCATTGTACAAACATTATTTGTTTCACATGAATGTGGTAATTATATTTTTGGTTATCAGTGCATGTGAGATATTTCATGTGAAATCCATAGTTTTATTTATATATTTATGTGGGTATGTGTGTTTAAGTGCTGTTAAAGGGTTAAACATGTTAAATCTTAGACTATAATAAGGAATAAATGAGGCCCAGCAGATGCATAACAGAGAACATCCCATCCCAGCTGCCCATTAAAAGATTTTACCATTACTTAACTGGGTTGGAAGAGAGTGATATTGATGGGTGTTATTGACAGGGCTGCTGCTCCAGCTGAGCTGAGATGATTGATCAGAAAAGGCAAACTTTGTCTCAGTGTGACTTTTGCAAACAGCACTTTTGCAATCTGCCTTTTAAAAAATGAATTAAATCGCCGCTTCATCTCAAAAAAGTTTTGGATTATCGGATTATAAAAGTGCTCCTCTTTGCTCACCAAAAAGTACTGTTCTTTTTCTTTCTACAAACAACGGAAGCGTAGTTGAAAGATATGCCTGAAACAACACTTAGTATTAGAAATAAAGTTAAATGGAAAGAGCTTGAAAAACATCTATGAAAGTAAAGTAAATAAAAAAAACTTTGAGGAAAACATTACACCTCCCATTTGTTCAGCCACATTAATGCTCACTCTGTTATGATGTTTGTACGATCAGGCTGGTCCTTGGTGTTCACCTGCTGCGCTGGTTGTCTTCACCGTTTCATCGCAATTCTGTTTGGTGCTTTGACCTTCTTTCCTCAAGGGGTTCATAGACACAGGAGTATTTGCCACCCTGTATTTTCACAGATTTTGTGTTGGAGACCTCCCTTGGGTTCTGGGGCCATTCACAGTACTCTAGGCTGGCAGGATCATAATTTTATGTGTCAAATATGTCAGATGTTACTTTCATACATGCAGCCACTTTTTGAAACCCAGTATATGCAGTTTTGGAAAGCCAGGATACGGCTGCTGTACTAGGATTCCCCTAAACCTGATTTGTTTCAAGCCAAACAAACAAATATTAGTATGTATGTATATATTGTTATTTCAGTTACTGTCTAAGCTTATCAAACCCGCTCTAATTGTCGGTCAATGACACATTGTATAATACGATGGAGTCCCATAAGATCATAATGGCCTGAAAAATTCCTATCGCTTAGTGATATCTTAGTCATCGTAACATCACAGCACAATGCATTACTGACAAGTTTTTGGTGATGCTGGTGTAAACAGTCCTACTTTGCTGCTAGTCATATAAAAGTAAAACACAAACAATTGTGTACAGTGTGTAATACTCCATCCATCCATCCTCTGGAACTGCTTTTCCTATTCAGGGTCACGGGGGATCCTGAGCCCACCCTCATGAGGTTCGGAGCCCATTATGAAGATTGGATTACGGGTCCCAGAGGTGAGGGTGACAGTGCTAACCACTGCACCACCATGTTGCCCCTTAAGTAATACTCAATAATGATAAACAACTATGTTACTGGTTTATGTATGTCAGGAGTCTCCAACTCTGGTCCTGGAGAGCTACTATCCAGTATCCAGGATATTTTCTATCCTTCCTGTATTCTGATGAACCACACCAGTTCTCAGGTAAATACCACAAACAGGTGTGGCTCATCAAAAGCCAAGTGGGACAGAAAACCTACTGGATAGTAGGTCTCCGAGACTGGAGTTGGAGACCCCTGATGTATGTGCTATACTGCATCATATTGCACTGTATTTTATGTTATTTTAGAGTGCACTCTTTCTACTTATTAAAAAAAGGTACTGTACCATATGTGTATAGGTTTTTGTAAGTGCACTCTAGGATCTGTGTGCATATGTGTGTATATGGCATGCATACGTGCCTTCATTCATTAATTCAGTCAATCATCTGTTCATTTAAATGTAGAAATATGACATAAATATAAAATAAAGTGAGCGTCCAGTGGGAATGTGCAAATTTTTTTTTTTTTTGCGGTGAAATGGAAACCTGAAATATAGACCTGACTGACTTTCAATTTTTCATTATTAGCCTTCATGACACAAAAAATTGCCACCCAGCACCAGCCCCAGAAACAGTGTGTGCAGCAAGATATTATTAAGATGTAATGATTCAGTTCAGTGATCTGTTCTTCTCCAGTGCAGTGCACGAAGTGTGAAAATGGTAGGGGGACCGTGCAGTAGGCCCGTTCTCTGTAATGAGCAATTACAGCTCCCCCCCCAAAAGCAAACATAACAAGTTCTGCAACATGCTTTTGAATATCATAAAGAAAAAAATTTAAATAACCTGACTTAACTGCAGTCTAATTAAATACCGGCTGCTATTTAGGAATCGTTCTTCACATCCGTAAATTTCAAGAGTAACCATGTAATACAATACAAAAAAGAACACATGCAGTAATTGAAAAATGATTCAGAAGTATAGAAAAATCTAATCACCTTGAATTTACTACTGTTTTATTTGAAATAACAAATAACAATTGCCTGCCATGCACAAAGGTTTAAATCATGGTAAATAGCTTCATATGATCTCACCAACTTGTCTTTTACATTAGACTATGTAAAATTCATTGGCACCTAAATTTTACTCCCCAAGTATAAGCAGGATATATTGTTCTGTCAGTTGTGATTAAAATTATATTTCTAATTCATACCTGGTATTTTCAGTGGGGTCTGTTACCTGCAAAATATATGACAATGCTCCCCTTTTGAACCTGCATATCTGTCATTTTTTATAGAAAAAAAGGTCTTCGAGTGGTTTGGAGATCTTGAAGGATTTCTTTCTTTTTTTTACAGTGAGCTTTCTATTTCACACCTCGATACACGTTTCATCAAAAACTTTCCTCACTTCAGCCTGTCTCACTCTGCTATCAGAATGTCTTTTTTTGCCTTGGCTGTAAGCGTTTTTCCTTTTTTATTTCTTTCTGCTGCACACTTTGGCTGTCTCTTCTGAAGTACAGTAATGAATATCTTATGCAAACTCTGATGATGCAAGATTGGTGTAAACAGAAAAACATTTTGAAAAGATTACGGCAGCTAATCCCTTTTTCATTAGTGTGATGTAATGCATAGATACAGCTTGTAACTTAAAAGTCATTTTAGATTATAGGAATTTATGCTCATCCTTACCTTTCTAGTCATGTGGCAATCCTCAATCATAAATATTATGATTATTTGAAAAATTATCATGCAGGTAATATATATCGTACAGTCTGAAAGTTATTCAAGACTTTCTTCTTTATGGAATTTAGGAACAAATTACCTTTTTTTTAGCAAATTGTTGAAGCAAAACTTCTTAAAAGTTATATTCTTCAATCCTAATTTCCTAATGAAATAAATAATACTAATGGCATGAATCTTATTTTTCCTCCTCTGTTGTTATATATTATTTACTCTATTTTCCTTTTGTTGCTTGTTTTGTTTCTATATTCATTTAATATTCTAGATTGCTTTTTACATGCATTTGCAAACAAGAATGTCTGAGTCTTTTCTTTCTGGGGATAATCGGCATCCAGTGCCTTTGGTTCTCTCAGAAACTGATGGAACAGCATGCCGAACATTTATTTTGGCTGTTGAAGCACGGGCAGCTCATATTATCAATGACGTTCATTTCTGTTTCAGCTTAACTTCTGAAAAACTGCATGCAACACCTGTTACTTTCTTGTGCGAAAGTGACAGACAGTTAATTTTAATTGGCTTTAGTGCAGTGTTTAAGTGACACATGACATTAAGTTCAAGTGACAACTGATGGATTAGAAAGGAATTAAAGTGACACTAGAAAAACTGTCTGAAAAGAGGTGGCTTAAAGAGAGACAAATAGAGATTCTATACAATTTATAACATATATGGGTGTCATATCTAGTGTATCATGCCTAATGTACAGGATATTACACTATAAAACATCACAAACTTGTGTACTGCGAAAGATATATGATTGTTGAACAAAATTGAGTTGACAAAATTAATGTAAATTAAAATAGAAAAATACAACATAGTTTTGATCAGGATTCGAATTGCTGATTGAAGGAGCTAACTTAACTGCAGACTGATAACACTAAATTAATAATGGAAAGAACATTTCAAAAAGTTAATAAGTGTTATTTATTGTTACATAGTGTCTTGTACGAACAAGAAAGCAAATCTGAACTGTAAACTTCTACAATAGAGTGGGAAAAATCTATTTCCTGAGCGTAAGTTTTCTATTAACATTACACTTAACTATATCACCATCCATGGCAACACTGTCCTTCAAAGATTGATACCATCAGGGGGAAAAAAATCAAGAAAATATCCAAATTTTACAAATGAAGGATCATACATTTTCCTTTAGATTTGGTTTATCCATTCTGTCGTGTTCAGTGCTTTAGTACAAATAGCAAATGATTCCATTGTCTGTCCTTTATTTATACATAATTTATATTCCTTGCAATTCCTTGCATGCTTACCATGACAAATAGTGCCTTTTATCTGTTTATAAATGTATAAATTTCCGCTTTGCTGTAACCCTGTATGCCTCACCTATGACATTCTGAACACCCAGACATCGATGCTTCAAGTTTTTATTTATGGCTGCACCACACAAAAATATTGTAAAAACTGTAAATAATTTATGAGGGCTTCTTTTTTCTGCATACCATGAAGTGTGAATTCAAATTAAAAAAAAAAAAATCATATATTTTTTTTATGTTATGGCATACTTGCAAGGGCATAACTTTGAATGAGGTTTCTACTCAATTAAAGGGGTCCAGGGGGTTGTATTGGCTGGTTTTGATTATTTGGGGAAGGGGGATTGTAATTTACACCCATGTGTCCTCATATCGGCTCCAGGTTCACCATAACCTCATACTGCAGAGGTGGTTGTGGATGGATGGATCAATATAACTTATTTACCTACTGGCTCACCATAGTGATGTCATGTTTACCATGTCTTCTCATTCAACTCTTTAATTTTTGTCAGCACTGTATAAAGGTAGCCATTCTGTATAATGTAGAATGATATGGTACTGTACATATAAAACAGAACTTGAATTGTAACATTCTATAAACGTTCCATTTCTAGCTGTAAAAATGAAAATTATGCTAAGTGAGATGTGGTTCCCTCCCTGACCTTGATTTCCAAAAGAATCTCATGTATACATTTTGCTTCAAAACATAACAGGCGAGATCAAAGAATATATAAAAACCAAATCCATCTGTAAAATTTGTTATATTAACCAACTTTCAACATTCATGCTTTATGTACAGTAAATCTTGAATTTTTAACACCAAGCTAAGCTTCAACAGTGATATTCAAATACCTTATCTGTCACTCATAGGAGTGGTGGCTTTTAAAACCAAAAATTGCATGATCATGGGTGAAATTTGATTAAATTATACATAAAGAACATCCTGCTATTAGGGATTTGTGAACTTGCATTACCTTCTTCATGAACATTTAAAAGCATTTTGATGTATGTAGCTATAAGAAAAGGTGACAATTCTCAGATATACTAAGGAAGGCAGCTCAAACTCATTAGTGTATTTACTATAATTTATGGTTAGCATTATAATTTGATTATAAGGTTTTCATATGTGTATTTGAATACAAGAAAAAATTACTTTTAGACATCTGAAATATCCATTTAATCCATATTCACAATTTATTGTTACTTTATTTTCATTTTACATTTCATGTTTTCTTAATTTCCAAATAATTCTTGATGTAAATCATCATTATTGTATGATTTAATTTTCCAACTGGTGTCTAGAAATCCTCATCCGTGTGCACTCTGTGAAATACCTGCTTTGGAGTACAACTAGTTGCAGTGTATGTGTCTGGTAGAAAATTAATGGTATAAGTCTGATATTAAGGTTCTTGTTACTGAAAGAGTGCAAAGTAGGATTTATTCTTATGGCTGAAAACGTAAGAGTATTTTTAACTCCCGAATAATAAATGAGATAATCTTACAGTTGCCACTATACTCATGAAGATTGATTCCAATAAGTACTTCGTGCCTCTCTGGAATACTCATTGCAATCAGTCTGTGGAGCCTTCTCTGTACACCTCTGGGGAACTGTGAGGACTGATGCCTAAGGCATTCTTCTAGAGTCAGGTCTTCATCAGACCAGCTTACCGATCTGCTAAAATCTCCTTAAGCTGTTTAGGTTCCTCGTTTTTCATTTAATTATTTATTTTTACAAAAGTGATGCATAGTTCATCCATAATGCACTGGTAGTTTTACAGCCAGAAAAATGTGATATAGTTATAAAAGAAAAGGGTTCAGGGTTCATCTTCATTTTAATTAGGTTCACTGTTTGAATTCCACATGTTACAAAAGGCTGCGATGAGTTGGCTCTCGATCCTGGGATATTCCCTGCCTTGTGCCGGTAGCTTCTGGGACAGGCTCCGGACTCCCTCAAACCTGCATAGGTCAAGTGGGTATGTAAAATAGATGGATGGATGGACGGACATTACTATTTTTAATAGTATATTATACAGTATAGTATAGCATACATAAAGTACAACAAATGAAAACAAACTAAAGTGAGAACAAACTAAAACTAAACTATTTCAAATGAAAACTGAAATTAATATAATAATGAAAGGTAAACTACAGAATCAAAACTACAATGACACTGTCTTGGTTGTTTATAGGATGATCTCAAGTGCCACTAACGGCCAGCATACAGAAGACAGTGCTTATAATAGCAATGTCTGATTACATGGTTTATTAATTTTTAATTTAGCAAAAGCTGAGCTTTCATCATTCAGTAGACTTTTTCATAAAATTACACTTTGTTCCCAGTACAAGTGGTTAATGGTATGGGTTAATTTTTATCTTAAATGTAGCAATCATTTTAAATAGTTTTAAGTTGTCAAGATGTATATAGTGTCTTGATATTACCAACTATATTCTGAGTCTTTGATGATGGTCCTGAATGTCTTATATAGCCAGTATGCTGTATTTAATCATCATTTTTCATTAAGATTCTCAAGTAGCAGTGTTCCTGATAAAGTCTGCAACAGCTTAGCAGAAAGCACAGTCAGTCCTACAGAAGAACTAATGAATGAGAGACAAACTAATATAAAAACCAAAGAAAAACTGAATGATTAATCTGTAAGGGGCGAAATGGCATTGTGTCACATTTTCAACATTTAAAATGACTAGGGAGTACATTTATTTATAACCCACCTATATTAAGAATTGTTTTATTTAGTACCTCTATGAAGACAAAACCAAATATGTCAAATCAATTCTGCACCTCAGTTAAAAAAAGCTCCAGAAGATTGTGTTTGTTAACAGGGTCACATTTATAGGGGATGTTTTCAGATCACCTTAGATTTTCCTTTCTTTTACTAATTCTGCTCTTCAGAAACGAGTAGTCCTTCTCTGAATGAGTAATCACTATGAAAGGCTAGCTCAGAACAATCAAAAGTCATACATCTACAGAAATCATTGACTGTGTTCCTCCACCCTGAACTAAAATGAAGCATAAAACTGTAACACAATGGTAAATTGTAGACCGCAGTAAGCTCTCAATACATTTGAATATTTTAACACATTTCAATGTTATGAGAATGACCACACCAGTCAAATGTCCCCGTTTTATGACAACAGTCATGTTTACCGTCAAAAATGGTGACATTGTTTTTTGTTGTTTACTTGTGATGGGAGACAATGAACCCCCAGCTTAATTATCTAGTTAAGATTGATACATGATACTAGCCAGTCAGCAGTGTTATAAAGTAACTTCTGTGTTCACTGTTAGCCATTGCTGGTTTGGAAGGGAAATAAAAAAGGAGAGTTGGGTATATAAATTAAATATATGAATTAAAACTTAGTCCTGAACCATATTGTCATATACAGTTCTGGAAAAATATTAAGAAACAACTTTATATTTAAAAAAAAATCTGCATTTTTAAATCCTGGTTTTGTTGGCAGAAGGCTACACTGCAAGGTAGGCTGCTTCCAGGCTCAAAGTTTCCATGACAGCAGTACACAAGAACAAGGTGAAGTGGGAGACACTGGCAATAACCAAAAATGAGCCAGGTAGAGGGCAGAAGGGACTCTCAATTGCCAGAGATGACCGTCAACTTATCCAATAGTGCCTCAGAAATCGGAGAATGACCTCAAGTGACATTCAAAAAGAACAGGAAACATTAAGTGGTGTAAAGTGCACTGCTAGGACAGTTAATATCAGGCTTTTAGAAGCAGGACTTATAAAAAATAAAAGAATACCTATAAAACAAGGAAGAATCCCTTCACTACTGAGAACTAGGGAAGAGCCATGCTGCAGTTTGCAAAAAAAAGAGTTTATTTTACACAGGCGCACACCCATCCATCCATTTTCCAACCCACTTATCCTAGTGGGTTGTGGGGGGTACGGAGCCTATCCCAGAAGCAACGGGCACGGGGCAGGGAACAACCCTGGACAGGGGGCCAGCCCATCGCAGGACACACTCACACACCAACGGGCAATTTAGGAACTCCAATCAGCCTCAGCACATTTTTGGACTGTGGGGGGAAACCGGAGGAAACCCCACGACGACACGAAGAGAACATGCAAACTCCACACACATGTGACCCAGGCGGCGACTCGAACCCAGGTCCCAGAGGTGTGAGACAACAGTGCTAACCACTGCACCACCCTGCACATACTCATAAATTGAGAAATGAGTGAAACTGAAAATTTTGACTTGGTCGCTTAATTTTTCCACAGCCATATTTGCCTGCGCTATGTACATGTGGTCCTTTGCGTTAGACATTCATTGATTATGGTATGTTATTTTAACAGTGATCTAGTAATCTTTTGTGGTATAAAATATGACAGCAAATGTGACTGAGTAAAAAATCAAAAAGCAAAAGAAAACTGGGATAATTACATCACACTGGAATTCACGAAAATGTTCACCACAGCTTTGAGAAAATTCTATGCCTCATACCCTATGCGTTGTGACCACTGGGCCATATTCTACCATCAGGCATGTAAATTCTTTGTGCAATTTTCCACTTTTGTTACACACTTGGTTAAAAGAGTTACGCACTTCAGACAAAAGCATCCCCTCAGCAGTACAGTCACACCCACAGTCCATAATCAGAAACAGAAAAATAAAAAGTATAAAAAATGCATATATGTGAAAAAAACATGAAGCTACTTTATTTTTTGATGGACATGGTACAAAGCTGCCCACCATGATTTGACTAAACAGTTGTAGAAATTAATTAGAAGACTGATTATGTTTTGTGATGTATGTAGTTATGTATACATTATTTGTATTTTTTTCTCGCACAGTTGGATTCATATAATGCTACATGGATTCCTGAAAAGGATGCAGCCATGTCTTTATTATATATAAATAATGAAAACATATCCTGGTATCACAGATGTATGGGTATAACTACATTAAACTGATGGAGGCAAAAGGAGGTCTCTACCACTGACTGACTAAAGGCAAAAGATCTGTAAACATCCATTCCATTGACGACACAAGGAATTATGGGTGAAATATAAACTACACGATCTCTTTCAGGTGGGCTTCTCTCTTTTATTGTTAAAAGTATTCTTTTATAAATTTACTTCACATCACCTGCTTTGTGCATAAATTTAAAAAATCTGTGATGTCTTAAATGAAATGCTGATGTCACGTTGAAATGCTGTCAAAATATTTTGAACTGTGCTTCATTATTCACGCTACTTAGCCACCCACAGATATAACCAGAAGGACAAATACCACACGACGATAAAATACTTTCAATCATCTCGCCAGGCATGTTGCTCCCTAGATTCATTTCAAGATCAAACAGGCAGAAAATCGACTCCAGGATGGATCATGTAAAGGTTAACAAAAGTCCACAGTAAAGAGGTATGTAGTGTGTTGTGCTTCAGGCAACACTAAAAGCCCACTCACCCATGGAAGAAAGCCTGGAGGAAGACAGGACATGTATAGAGTGAGAGAGCCGACACGAGGAAGGGACAGAAAATGAAGGGAATGCATGTTCGTCATTTTATTAAATCCTAAACTGAATCAGACCCAGTCTAGATTCAGTCTAGACCTTGTCAATTTTACACTTAATTTAAAACTCAAAATAATTAGTGGAAATAAACTGAGGAAGTAAATGTGAATCAAGATCACTGCCACTTACTCTTCATATTTTTAGGACTATAAGGTATACATAAAATCACATATGTGTGATAATCATAATGTGAAGCTTTTGATTTGTTTAGCAATTCACTTGCATGTCTGCTTAGTACTGCTGCTTGTTTTGTCCTGCCCGTCATGTGTCTGTCTGGCCCTTCCATCTCCTCCACAGCGTGGCTTAACCCAGCCATGCCTGTTACTATATCCTCCTTTGTGTATAAAGTAACCACTTGTCTTGTGCTCCCCAGTTAATCAGTCGTCCGCCAGTGTTTCTGCCAGCCCTGTTACCTGTCTTGTCCCTCTGTCCATCAGTTTCGCCCAGTGTGCTCTTGGTCCCTTACTCCACGTTTTGACCACCACGGCCCCCTTTGTTTTCTAATGTTAGTCTATCTGAGGTGGAGACAGAACCCTGGCTTCTCCCCCATGTCTACATCTGGGTCTTGCCTTTCTCTCACTGTGATACTGTCATGTAACACGCTAGTTGTTTACATCAATATACTGTATATCTAACTAAGAAGCTTCTTGATTTTGTTTAGCACCTTGTTTGTGGATATGCATCAGTTATCACTCAACATCAAAGTGAAAACTACATATGTATTTGTTAATTGTCTTTATTAAGTAGACAGGAATTTCTTCTGTTATACATGGAAGCATGGAAGGTTTTTGTACAAGTTTTATGTAATTGGTGATCTATAAAAAGGCATGTCTAATACTCAAGTTAGAAAAAGGCTACTTTGTTAAACGAAGTCTTGGAATCAGATATGTATAAGAAAGCAATCATCGGTTCACCATCCAACCATTTTCCAGCCTGCTTATACTACTGGGTTGCGGGGGGTCCGGAGCCTATCGCGGAAGCAGGGAACATCCCTGGATGGGGGGCTAGCCCATCGCAGGGCACAGTCACACACCAACCACTCACGCATGCACACCTAAAGACAATTTAGGAACTCCAATCAGCCTCAGCATGTCTTTAGATTGTGGGGGGAAACCCCACAACAACACGGGGAGAACATGCGAACTCCACACACATCACCCAGGCAGAGGCTCGAACCCAGGTCCCAGAGGTGTGAGGTAACAGTGCTAACCACTGCACCACCATGCCACCACCTCACCAGTTTTTGCACATTTTTTCAAGTGTTCTTAATATGAAACAAATCCACTTTTCTTGCTAATTTAACTGGAAAAAATAGCTAAATTGCATGCTCTGTTACTTTGTGTGCCGTGCCCTGATGATATTGTAGCACTGGCAGGGTCTGCATGTCCTAGCATGCCCTGTGTGTAATTGTAAATAGTCCTTGCATTGTTGTTGGTATAGCTGCATTGCCTATTGTCATGCGTATGTTTTCTGTGTCTTATGTGCACCCTGTATGATCCTAACATATGTCTAGTGTCGTGAAGATTACCCAACGTGTATGTACCTGACGGTCCAGCATCTGACCATCTTATGTTTCTACTAGTGCAAATGAAGGTTTGGAGTATATTGGGTGCCTGTTACACTCTTGTTCAGGACTATAATACAGAGCGTGATCTCTCCCGGCAAGCAAGGCTTCGCTTTTTCTTCACTACACTGAAGATGCCTCGGTTTGCCTGACCTCACATTATATATATGTGTGTGGGTGTGTGTGTGTGTAAATAGCTGTCTTCAAAAATACAAGTCCCAGAGGGCTTACATATCTGATCATTTTCATTTGAGCCCATTTTCCAGGTGCAGTTCAGCCCAATTATTAGTTGATTGTAATGTTCATGAACTCCCCTCAGATACCAGCAGTTTCTTGAAAATGCAACATAACAACAGAAATTGGAAATAAGGCAGCATCAAATAAAACGATGGCACTGAAAAAGTACTGAGAAGTAAAGCAAGCGCAGATCTACTATACCTGCCAGGACATGTACACAATCACAAGTACATTTACATATAGACTAAATTATTTTCCTATTAAGATTTTTATTAATAATTTGAGGAGGGAAGGATGGATTCTAGGGAAACGTTTATATTGTAAGCCATGAAAAAGACATTTAAGCATTTAAGACATAATCATCCCAGCAGTATACAGGAATAGGTCTTGCTGCTTCATTTAGTGGCATAAGTGACAATTTAAGCCAATTATTTTTGAATCCTGAAGGGTCTAAAATTTACAAAACATATGATTACAGTTATGAATTCAGACAGTTCTATTGGCTAAATATAAGATAAAATCATCTGTTTATTTACAAAAAAAGACAGCGACTGTGCCCTTCTGTTGCAATAAGGCCAGAAAGAAAATATCTCCTAATGACTTATAGTAGTGAGATGGCTGACAACACAAATAAACAGTGAAGTGGATGGAGGGCAGCCCTTGCTGGTATATTTATGTAGTGAAAAGATGGAGGTTTAATGAGTGGGTAAGTAAAAAGCATTTTATCATGGAGAAAATGTGCTTTTCCAAGCACATCCACTGTAATGGATTTTTTTTTACCATCTCTTGAAGCAATATGAGTTTCTGTTAAACTTAACCATTAACCAGTATCATAATTATTCAAATATAGCATAAACAGGCTTGGATGGCAGAGTGACTAATGGGTTAGCCTCACAATTCCAGTGATTGGGCTTGAAAAGTGGAATCTCAAGATTACCAGTAGTATGGTCCATGTGATGGACTACCATCCTGATCTTATATGCTAGGCTGCTTGGGTCATGTTCCAGGGCTTCCCTGACCCTGAGAAAGAAAAGTGCTTCAAAGACAGGTGGATCAGTAAACATTAATAGAAATGAGGAAAATCTTTAAAAAGTAGTTTTGAAGGTAACCTATGGGTCCTAAAATGATTACTAAATGAAATGAACTCTCCAAAAATAAGAAAATGTAAAAAAAAGCAATATCCATAGTATTAGTGAGCAGGGATGAGCTAGTAGTAGTCAATAAAATGTCCAAGGAATAAGTGTAACCATTAACATATCACAGATCTGTCGGATTCAGGTAATTTATAAAATGGTACAAGTTTGGAGGTATCTGGAAAAGCAATGGCCTCCTGGTCCTCATCGCATTCCCTCAGGCTATCCAGTGGTGATTTCTCCTTCTTTGTCCTTTATTGCTGACATTTTAGCTAATAGTCCTTATATCTTGTGTGTCGTGCCTGGCAGTTGCTACTGCTATTTATTTGTTGAGATGATACCACACTAGGTGCCACTGAATCACTAAATTCATTGATCTCTTTGACACAGAGGTGAATCAGGGTGAAGGATACTTGCTCCCTGAAGCTGCAAATAAAATGGATGAAGATACGAAAGTATCCACACTACAGAGTGCTTTGTAAAACCAAGCATGTCCATAGCAGCATATACTGATTTCTCCAGTACCTGGTAGTAAAACTTTCACGAGATCTGTACAGTGGTCTAAAATAAAAAAAAGTGAACACAAGTTTAATTTTCCATATGATAGAGCAGGGAGTTGATTGAGTAATATCAAAATATTGAGTAAAATTAACATATCACTCACAACTCCTGTATTACTTGTTAGATGTAAGGGGGGCTTGAGTAACTCCGCTGCTTGGACACCTAAGTGAGACTCCGAAGAGCAGGGTGAACTGTTTCTTGGTCATCTGCCCTCACTCTACTAGACCTCTCTGCAGCTTTTGACACTGAACACCAGACAGACTGTCCACCATCTCTCAACCTGGCATTACTGCAATAGGAAGATTATTTCAAATGCCTTGGAATGAAGTGGTGTCCAAGGCACATCAAGCAACAACTGGGGTGCACCAAGGATCAGTCCTTGGTCCCTTTCAATTCTCCCTTTACACTGCCTCTCTATGTCTAATGATCCAGTCACACTGATTTCCCTATCACTACTACACTGTGGACATGCAGCTCTATCTAGACTTCTCTCCTAATAACACTCGAGTCTCTGCATGGATCTCAGCATGCTTCTCTAACATCACAGCCTGGATGAGCAATCGTCACCTCCAGTTAAACCTTTTCATGCACTTGTCATCTCGTGACTAGAATACTGCAACTCTTTATTGACAGGGCTACCAGATTGTAGTGTCAAACCACTGCAGATGATTCAAAATGTGGCAGTACATCTGGTATCAGCCAACATGACCTCATGCTATACCCCTCCTTCTCCATCTTCATTGCTTCTACCCTCAGGTTGTCCAATTACTAAATACCTCAATAATAGCCTGATATTTCAGCAATGCTGCACATATCTGAGTTTCTTTTCTCTGGGTTTTGGATTGTCTTTTTGGTATTGCTTTCTATCCCTTATTTATTATAGAATTATTTTATTGTTTATTTTTCTTTTTATTCTGTTGCTATTTTTATTATGGCGGAGTTAACCACCTTTAATTTTTTTGCAGGCTATAGTCTAATAAATTATTGAATCCATTATCGTTAGCAACTCCCAGATCTACATCCTATCTCATCCTCTTTGATCTACAAACCAAAAGTGCCTACAAAATTTACATAACATGTAAATGTAATATGTGGCTGATAGGAAATACTGGAAAATTAACTGTTGAGCACTTATTTGTGTGTAAGAATTACACTAAATAAAAGCACCTCTTAACCAAGACTAATCTAACGCTTGGAAATTGTTGTTCCAATGAAGGCAGTGGATCGCTATATACAGATGCTCTGTTAGCTTCAACATGCAGAAACAATATGGAAAAACAATTCACAGTGATGATGATTGCTGGTTCAAAGGTCAGAACTGCAACAATTGTAGGAAACAGTCCCATATATGGTTCATATGCAGGGGGAAAATACAGCAGATAGGATACTACATCACAATCAGAATTCCAGGAGGAAGAAGGAATATTCAAACCAGATACATCAATACTACAGATGTCTAAAATATCCAGTTATGACATAAACTCAAATCTGGCATTGTTTATGCTGGGACAAATAGGAGAAACGTCACACATTACTGCAAAACAAAAATCAGAAGCAGTCTCACTGTAAACAGATCCTGACACTGCTGCAACTGTCTCTTTTATCTTGAAATAAAAATACAGGGAAATGGTAAGGCCCAGACCACTGCTGTCTCCTGCCATTCTGTTGAAGGTACAGAGTGGAGACGCAATTTCTCCAGGCAGAGTCATGGGTGTACAAGTGGAATTACACAAACAAAGTTGCTGTGTTCACTATATATCGTTAAAGCTGACCACCTACCACTTGTGAGAAGAGTAGGGGTACAGTGACATCAGGTTGGACAGGTAAGCAATTTAAACTGAATAATGTTTTTAGGAGTTTAGGTTACCCATTTGGAGACATAAAGGCATGTGTTTTTATGGTCCAACTGCAATAATATATGCACAGATTGTCAGATAAGAGCAATCATTAAGGCACCTGCATTCAACCTCACACAAAGTTATGCTACAGCCCAATCAGTTATTTTAGCAACAAACCTTGACATACAAACGGTGTTGCACACAAGACTCTGTATCAGTGTTTATCACTGACAACTGACACATTTACTGATCCACTATGATGCTTGGTTTAGCATCTGACGTGCATTTTTGTCTTGTGCTACGGTGATGGTACTGTCATGTTCCATATACGATCCAACAGTGGAAAAAAGCTTTCAACACCCACTTCATGAAAACTTTCCAGGGCTGAAGAGAATTATCGGTCAAGCTGGGATACAAAAAAACTTTGGGGATAAAGTTTTGAGTCAGAAAAGTCAACAGATACCTTTATGGATGAATATTGATATTACTCATAGAACAGCACCCCTTCAGTACCATTCACTGTCCGCAGAAAAGCATCTGTAGCAGGTATTATGTGTGGGCTGACTATATAATTGAATAAAAGATGCTCTCCATGCAAATGTAGATGGTCTTGCACAGAAGCTTTCAAGTGCAACACAAGGACATGGTTTATACCATTCATGTATTGCACATCAAGCAGATGGAACTTTACCAGTCAGATCCAATAAAATTTGTCAGAAGACAGCGTCTGACCTCATTCTGCAAGCTTAAATGGCACCTGTAAGCCGAACAGACATGGTTACAGAGACAAAGCAACCAA
Source organism: Cyphomyrus plagiostoma (assembly GCA_019775915.2). Classification (NCBI taxonomy): domain Eukaryota; kingdom Metazoa; phylum Chordata; class Actinopteri; order Osteoglossiformes; family Mormyridae; genus Cyphomyrus; species Cyphomyrus plagiostoma. Next base: position 7,289,606 of record JABFEA020000044.1, read on the forward strand.
AAAAATTACATTTCCAGACCATACGTATTGATCACAGATTACATGGATAGGGATGCTTGATTCCCTCTCTCATGTTACATCTCTGAGGTCATACTGGTGTTGTGTGGATAATATCTGTGGGCTGAAATTACATTTAGTCGTCTGGAATCAACAACCCACCCAAACAACAGATAATAAAGTTGCCAGCTGTATTCAGAAAATGCAGTAACATTCCCCACTCTCGTCTTGTGTAATGTTGAGGTGACCATATGGCTTCTTTTTCTCAGATTTGTCCTTTTTTGTGGGTCCTAAAATGCTTAAAATGCCTGGGATTTTGTTTTGGTTCTTATTGACATTTGCTTTCTACAGTCAGAATACTTTCGGTGTGCATATTTGCATTACTTTGACATGTCAGTGTGCGTCTTGTCCCCAGTGTCCTCTTAGAACTGTGCAAAGCAAAAACAAATGCAGTAATGATGTAATTTTTAACATAATGATGTCACTTATAACGTAATTATGTCGCTTTTAACAAACAGCAGAGAAGTTTCCTCCACCTCCTTCTCACGCATACCTCATTCTCAAAACGTCCCATCCAGTCCAAGAGTGTCAGCGACTGTAGTACAGAACAGTTAGCTGTAGCCTATAGTTGATATTGCACCCAGTTAGGGATGCGTTGTGTGTTCTTGGAATCTATAATAAACCAAGATTACCCTGTGTCTCAAATTTAATTTATGAATTTTCTATGCCCTCAATTCGCATGGTTAGTACACTGACCTAAAGGATTATTAGGAATGCCATACTAATACGGTGTTTGACCCCCTTTCACCATCAGAACTGCCTTAATTCTACGTGACATTGATTCAGCAAGGTGCTGAAAGCATTCTTTAGAAATGTTGGCCCATATTGATAGGATAGCATCTTGCAGTTGAT
>JABFEA020000044.1:7290614-7312117 GCA_019775915.2 Cyphomyrus plagiostoma
TGATTGGTTGATTAGATAATTGCATTAATGAGAAATTGAACAGGTGTTCCTAATAATCCTTTAGGTGAGTGTATATAGAGAATAAATCTGGACTCTCACTCTCATAAATTTACACAAACAAATTAGTCATGTGAAAATGGTACAGAACTAGTACATAGTACAGAAGCAGCACAGTTATTGAAGGGAGTCAAACTACAATGCCAGTGATCTGAAGAGTTTTATAATATGTAAGTCAGGCGTGCACTGTTCTGGGCCACAGAGACAGTGTTGGTTTTCGTTCCAGCAAAGCTCTCAATTAATTAAACTAATTTGCTTTGATTGAGCTGTTGAAGGCATGAATCACATAATGTGATTCGCGTTAAATGCAAAGCACTAGCTGAGGTCTTAATTTCATTTGATGATCGCTACAAATTTATTAGCATCATTATGATGTAAAATGTGAAAGTGTTGCTTAGAAGATCTTAAACATGAAAATTCTGTGAGGTGGTCACCAGGCTTCTTTTTACTACATAAAGTCAATATTCTGTTCAGTAATGATACCATTTAGAAATAGAATGGCAATTTAATAATGCATAGCTGGTGTTAACAACATAAAGAGCAAAAATCTGGACATTGCAGGGTTTAAATTTTGAAAATTTGCTGTACAATAAGTGGCAAATTCCAATTATCTATTGAAAAAATGACGGCATTAGGTGGGAGAGTCAGGTGACCAGGTTTGTTGATTAATTCCACTTATCCTTCATTCCCTCTGATAGGTATAAATTGTGTTCTCGTTGTTTAGCCTTAGTAACCTAGAAAACAGCTTCAACTCACATGACTCTTCAAGGTTGTTTTACATTCGATGGCCATTTTAAGCTTCCCCCCCCCCCCCGTCTATCTGTCTGGTTTTAATCCCAGTATCCTTCTGCATGAGCAGCTGGCCTTAGTATATTTTCATAGTGAATGCTTGTTGCCGCATTTCCGCCTGAAAAAAACATACCATTTTCTCTAAATAAGGATCTGGTTCCCTTTCCTGGACTATGTCAAATAAAACCATATCAACGATATCAAGTAACTGTAGATAAGCAACAGCAAGCAGTAATATATGAATTTCACGTGGTATCCAAGAAGAACAGAGAAAGAGCAGGCACGTCACATTTTATGAAACTCCTACATGTAAGAACATCAGATTTAGTCAGTAAAACTATTTGAATATTTGAAGAATGTGTGATTCATGGGGAAAAAATAACATCTATCAGAGCCAAGACAGCTCCTTCCAAATAGCAGCAACAATAAACAAGGGCAATGTCAGTCCCTTTGACCATTGACAAATTGTTTTCATAAAACATTTTCAAATGCGAAACATAATTATGGCTTAAAAATTATTATTTTATGTTACTATGATTTTTATGTCAAAATGTTGTCATTCAAATGAGAATGCTTTCTTTATTACAGGATAAGGAAAACACTGAAAAGCAATTTCTTTCCTTAATTATGCTCTGGGCCATAATGTGCCAACCTAGGAAAGCGGTGAGATTAATAAATCATGACTAATGCCATAGCGGAGGATAAAGTGTCCAAAATAATGACTGTGCAGAATGTCTGCTTACCAGATTCTGCCAAATGCACAAGACAACAATGGGAAGTCACAAGGGAAATCAAAGCTGCAGTAATGTGAGGTTTAAAGGAGAAACATTCTGGGAAAAACAAAGTCTCAGCGCATTTATTGTGATTTAGACATGTCACTGTATATTTAAGCAAACTGTAGGTAGTTTTTTTTGCTTCAAGTAAGAGTATTACTAAATAGTAAGCATAATGTTGTATGAATGTCAGAAAATATGGGAAATATCACTTTATCCAGGGTTGGAAAGCTGCTACAATGATTAAATAAAGATTTGCTTAAAAAGACTTTATATTTACACAAGGCAATATACAATATACTTAAGAGTTAGATTGTGTGCCTATTAAGCAGTCATTTGCATGAGTCACACAACAACTGCTAATGCAACGGGAACTTATGACATTTGTTCGGTGACAGATTTCAGGCGGTATGCTAGATTTGAACCACTGAGGCGTTAATCCCCAAGGACAGGATGTGTGAGACTAGTTCTTACCCATAAGAGATGTGATGACAGGTAATTGTCGTGTACAACTCAGTAGATTCCGACAACGGGGTACTATTTCAAAGCCTCTGTGTGCTTTTACATGTGTTACTGAGGAACAGCCGCTACAGAAGTGCTTCTGTGGAAAGGACCACTTTTTCCATTGCTTGCATATAATTTTTCATTGCTTGAAAATAGGCAAATATAAAAGGTAAATCTAAGAAATCTGGAAAAGCTGAATAGAATAAACACCTTATTTCTGAACTGTGAGCTAGGATTATGGCTGTCTATATGCATATTGTATATATATATACATAATTACCATTATCTGTTTTATACATTCGTAGATTGTATATTTTTTGGAGACCTTATATTTTAGTGCAAACTTTGGTAGATATATAAACAGAAATGAGCAAAGAAAATTATGGCAGCGAAATTGGTTGAAGTGGAAAAAACAACATCACGCAGCTCACTTCAAAATTAATCTGATCCCATTCTTTTATTCTTAGCTAAGTCTGCTCCTCTGATGTGTTTATTCATGTCCATGATGTCATAATGAATAAATGTAATGAATGCAAATGTTTTCAACTGAGAGATGGCCACTCAGCCCATATTGCTTGTTAATATTTCATTACCAAATGTTTGAATAATTTTATCTAGTGCTGACCGGAATAAATTGAAGCAAATGCATTTATATCATGCTAAAAGTAGGCTTACTATGGTAGGATTCCTGTCTATGACATTTTTTGTAACAATGACAAAGGTCACATTACTGCTTACAAGAAGCTGATTGAAATGAGCGTAGATAAGTGCGGATGCAAAGATTTGCCATTATACAAAATAACTAACTTAGCCACACCAAGAAGTATCACATGAATCGTAAATAGTATACAATCCTAAGAACACTTACAAATGCCTAGGCAGTTTAGATCTAAGTAGCTTAAGCAGCTTAGATAGCATTTTTAGGCATACCCATCATATAAAGCTGAGTCCAGCTGGCATGATTCTCAAACACAACCTAACTCTTACAGATGAGAATAGCTTTGTTACAGGGAGTACTGCAGTGGAACCATAAAGGCCGTGTGGTAGTCTTTGATATTTGTCTGCCTGCAGTATCTATAGCCTCTTCTTAACCTCCCTGATTCAAGTCAGATCCAGTTGGAACCGGTGTCATTTCACTTATGTGCTGCTGCATCGTTGCCATCTGTTCAGGAAAGTTCAGTAGTGGCTTGTCTGTGATATTAACCTCACCCTGGACCAAGGAGTGACAGACACGGCTGTGTAAACATCTGGCTACAATTTAAATATTCACTTGGGTTTAGTTTATATCTTTCATTATAAAAACCCATTACAGGCTTGCATTCTGTGAGTTACAAATTGCAACCACATATTGAAATGAAAGCAAACAAATGAAAATGCTACAGTAATTCTTTAGTTGTTTAGCTATCAGTTTTGAGTTTTTACGATGTAAACAGCTAGCATAAAATAGTATAGACTAGTCCCTTTCGTATTTAGAAAAGAAACTCCTTAATTTCTTTAATAAACAACATTAGAGTGTTACAAAATAAACTACTAAATGCAATGTCATAACTTAATTTCAAAGAACTACTTTATTTTGTCCTCCAAATTATTCAACCTGTAACCTCAAGTGCCACCATGATTAGGCTTAAAATTTCTAGCTGGACCTACAAACATATTGTCAATTAATGGCATAAATCTCTTAAATGCCTTTTAGTTGCTTTGATGTTCAAAAGGTAGCAGAGGAAAACGGATAATAGTTCATTTCAGTATATTTCATTAATTTTGATTCAAAGAATTGGTGTATATGTCATTTACAAGTTCAGATCTAAATACATTTTATTTATATGGCCAAAAGTATGTGGACGTTCCTATTAATTAGAGGAAATACCTAATTGCATAAAATTTCTAGTGCCTTTTAAAAGAAGTTTCCCAGCCCTCATACAGTGTATACCTGTATGTTACCATGTTTTACACCCAATTTACCAAAATTTCTCTTGTTGCAAAAATATTGGGGCATGCTAATTCTGATAGACACTGACTTTATAATCAGCCTACTTTTTTGTTTACCACTCTGTTGGTATCAACTTTGGCATTTAAATGCCATTCACAGCCAGACACAGCTACTTTGGCCGGTTAGCATGAATAATTTGCTTAATTACATTTGAAAAAACAGATATACGTAAGTCATTCTTGACTGATTCTGCACTTCCAAAACAAAGTGCACAGTCTCCTTGCCATGCTTCGTCGCAGCTCAGATGTTGTATAAGTTTATATTCACACAGTATATGTTGTTGTTTTCATACATCACAGTTTCAGACAGTTCTTCTCCATGAGACACAGGACTGGGTGTAGAGAATGGGTTATATTTGTCTTATAGTAACAGAGATCAACACGACAGACCCAGTAGATGCACGCAGGGAAAAGTAACGGAGCAAAAAAACATTTTGGTGCAAAAAAACAAACTTGAGCAGGACATCAGGGAAGAGAAAATGGTACAGGTGGCAGGGTGAGCATCCGGTTTATTTTATGAGGCATGAGAGAAAGAAAGACAAATATTTATGTGGAATCACAAACCAAGGAACAGGTGGGCTGAATTAATATGACAACACCCCCAGTATCCTGACTCTCCTCTAGGGACAAACATGGCCACCCCCCTGTTTTAGCTGCTCTACTGACACTAGCAGAGAAAAAAATCACTAAAATCACTAAAATGTCCTTCCCACCAGGTTGGACACCCAAAAAACTGTACAGAGCGAGAAGCACCGATATCTTACTTAATTATTCTACCGCAGATAGCTAACACAGATTTCTGCACGATACCGATTGTGTCATTCTACACTCTGGTACGGAAACATCCTCTCAGAGTTGTCGTTTTATTTTATTTTCACACTTGAGAATTTAAGGCTCTGGACCACGTAGCAAACCAATAAGTTTGGGATGTACCAGCTTCAAATAAATCAATAAAAGTAATCCATTCAGATTCATAATGCCCCCAAAAGCTATTAGAGTGTGATTAAAGAAAGAAAAAACAGTTTTATCCAAGGGCTATTCTAATAAAGGTTATGTTCTTTGCGGCACTCAACAAGCCTTCTGGTGTCTGAACAACCCATTTTCTTAATAGTTTATTACTCTCTGGCCTCATTACTCTCCTTATCACTGACCATTGATGAACTCTCCTTAGCTACTGCATCACATTAATGACCGGCACATTATAATTTTTTTGCAATTCTGATACACATTATTAATCAACAACTGTTCTTGATGTGTAAATATCTGAATAATAAAACAGCAAGCACTGCTGCATGTCAATGTTTATGAGTACTTCTTAGAACTTCTTAGGTAATTTAAAAACATTGTACCTCAAAATGGGAAAATGTCTAAAGAAACTGATTTGTTTCATTTAATGTTATTTTGCTAAATTAATATGATTAAGAACTAAATTATTTAAAATGGTGGTAAGCATTAGTGGCATCTATTGATTGCAGAGACTCTATTCAGCCTTGCTGACTGCCTGAATGACTAATGTCATTGTTTTAGTTGCTATAACGATACCAACCATTATGTTATATGAACAAAGCCATTCATATTAAGGGCACATTCTCTGTTTTTAAATGTAAATTGATTAAAGACTGATGATTGAACAATTTTTCATCCACTATTCTGTTCTAACTGCCAACATACAATTTTATAGGTGTTGTATGCAAGATTACTAGTTATTTATTCATGCTTTATATACATAAAACTGTACACAGTTTTTATGATTCTTCCATAAACCTGTCAGTATATTTGTATGTATATTTTGAGCTAAATCTTTGCAAGATTTGCAAAAGACTTATACTAATAGTAAGGGTTCCAAGACTCATTGTAAGGTTTGTAAATGTTACATATATTTTGCTCCTTTGTGTGAGTGAGATTCTAATAACTGTGAAATCTTCCACACAGCAATGGTTTCAGCTTCCTGATGGAAAAAAAACATTTTATCGTAACGGTTTAGTGTAAAAAAATAAAATAAAAAAGAAAGCAAATCTGCTTATATCTGTGCAAACCAAACACACTCCATTGATCAAGATCCAGAATTAGCATAAGACGTGGCAAAACACATGGAATTCCTCATAACTTTCCACTTCCTATGTTCCACAGAGATGGTTAGAATCGAGGAATAAGAGGATTGATTCCACTAAGCTCTGTTGATTTCTCTGACTGGGAAAGTCTTATGCATGTGTTTATCAGTATATTATTTATGAAATCTATGGAATGAAATTGATATTAAAGCAATATATATTTTTTGGCCAATTACCTAAAAGGTCTTTAATGATCCTTTAAATATAATGTACACCTTTTTCCCATAAATTGTTTTTTGTTTTGTTTTTTTCCTTCTTTTTTTGAATGATACAATTTAAGAAGGTGGAATACTTGAAAAAATGCTTGTTGAAAACCTACAGAGACTCATTGTGGGTAATTATTTGCAAACAAGACTTTCAAACAATTTGTCAGTTGTCTGACAGCGGAACATCGAGTAAACTTTTAAAGGTGCAGCACAGGTGTCAGTGTGGTTGCATTTCTGAATAACTAACTGTCTGATGCAAGCTGACACATCTCTTACAAGTACAGATTGGAACAATGTGCAATTCTTTTATAAATGACCCTTTCAGTAAACTCTTTTTATTTCCAGATAGCCCTTTGTTTAAAAAATTGTTCATGAAGGGCAGTGACTTGTTTTTATACACCTCAATCCTTTATGCGATGGCTAATTACATTCAGTGAAGCCAGAAGAAAAACTCAAAAGTGAAATAAAAACATTCAGAAAGTCATTAGCTAAATAAAGAAATAAAACACTAAATGAACAATGTTTTTTTTCACTCCACGGCACACATAAATGAGAAAATTAAAAAATGACTTTGGGCGTTGCAATTAACTTTTCTAATTTTATTGCAGCCTCCACACCTAACAATAATATGGTTCACAATAACAATCAAAGCAGAAACAGAAACAATTCAATAGGTTAAACATTACTGAAGGATACCATTGTATTTGCAACCACAAATAGCCAATTGTAGTCAAAATATTGATGTTGCTTCTATTTTTTATTAGATTGAATCTGTAAATATTTTTTAATTAAATGTAAGGTATTATATATAATTAAATACAGCATATAATGCAGTCTGCAGGAAATACATTTAAACAGATAGTGAAACAATCCTACAGTATCAGGTAAACTTTCTTTTAGATATCTTTAATATGCAATTCAGATGTCAAGACAATATATTTAGAGGTCCATATGAGGATGAAGCTGTCAGATTAATTTACAGGAGAGAACCATTAATGAAAGCCTGCACTCAATTCATCAGCAGTTGAAATTTTCTGACTTAAAAAATAGAATATCGCTGTAGAATTCTTTCACCATTTGAGAATGTAATAGTCATACCAGAACATTCACTTATGCTTAAATATTTGGGAATTCAAGTAATACAAATTACTGATTAAATACGTAGACTATGGTGTGAATGAGGAGAAATGTGTTAGAAAAAAAGATGAATTGTGCCATGTTTTAACTGGGAATGTACAAAGGGAGATAATCAGAAAATCAGTGAACTATCCCATGATATGTTCTTTCTGAAATTATTGTGGTGTACAGGCAACCTGCATATTTGATCCAATATGCTAGTGCCACAACGCTCCAATTCATGAAAGTGAGCTATAGGCCCAGTAGCAATGTTTCATTTAAAGCTAGATAATACCGTTAAGGGTCAACAGAGTGCCATTTCTTTTTTATTCTATTCAGGAGAGTTTCTAGCTATCAAAACAATCAGGGGCTAAGGTTTTTTTTTTTTCTGAAGCAAGACTGGCATCAGGGGTAAAATACTTGGGGCTAGGCTTAAAATACTCAGGGCTTTAGCCCCCAGTGATCCAAGCTAACAACTCCCATGATTCTGTTAGAGACTGAAACTGATGTGGTGCTTTTAAAAAAAGAATAAAAAGAATCTGAATTTTTAAATGATCATATACAAATGAAAAACATTTTTACACCGCACTTTCCTGCGACGCCTTAAAATTCTGGCATCACAAATTGCAATATTAATAAAACTAAATGGCATTACATAATTCAAGTTAATTGAAGTATTTCGAACATAAACATTTCAGTCAAGGAAATACCAAATCATCGTTAGTTTAATTAAGCGTAGGATTAGAGAGTAGATTGCATGCAAAACCATTTAATGAGTTTACATCGCTATTAGCTGACTCTTATGCAACGCAGCTCTAACTATCGATTCACCCTGCCCTAATTGTTCTGAGCATTACATTTTACACCTTCAATTGGAAATAATACAGAACCCTTGCCCACTCAAAGATCTTCTTATCTCATTACTTTCCATTCATGGCCTGGAGTGTCAACAATGAAAGGAGCCATTCACAATAATGGTGAAATTTCCCTCTTCAGTTGGCTTTCAGATCACGGTATTGTCCAAGAAGACTTTCAAATGCCATAAAGTCAGAAGGAAGCTCCTCAGAAGCAATACTGGTAGCACTGCCAAATATTCCACACTATTAATTTTCAGGCATACCTTTATGAAGGTTCACTGTATAGCTTAAATGACTATTTGATGCTAGAATATTCGCTGAAGCAATTGAAGTTAAGTGCATAGTTGAAGTCTAAGGTAACAGCTGTGTCCCCACTGGGATTTAAAGCTATTCTGAAAATTCCCTGTTTACTAGCTAAGCAATTGCGAGCCCCTACAGCATTTAGTTTGTCTAAAAACAAGACCAAATGGCTGCCTTAAAGGTTCCTTTGCTGTCACAGCAGACAACATATCGGTTCAGACTGAGGGTAGTATGAGCAGTTAGAATTGTCAACCTCCAAAAGTAACACCTTGTGTGTCCTGAAATATGCTTGTGATCCAGGTATATACATAAGGGTTATAAAGAGTTAAACTCACCTGAGAATCCTATTGTTATTTAACTGTTTTTCATTAATTACTGCAGCCTTCTGTTAGCACAAAAATGATTAGAAAATAATTAATACAAAACTTAAACAAATACAACACTTGTAAACACTCCCAGAATTTGCATTGGTGACCTTGAATATTTACACAGAGGCAATCAAGAGCTGTTTATGGTTTGGATGTTTAGGATCGCCTAAAATGAAGCACTACATTACTCAATTCACCCATTGCTTTAAACTTGTGGTCAAACGTAAAGGTAGGAGTGACCTTCCATTTTAGAGCTATTCCTGTTCTTATCAGACCAGCCATTAACCCTGAAGGGAATATGAATCACTCTACCATATAGTAGCTCTATTTCACCAGCTTTATCAAAACCTACCACCCTTCCTCGTCATGCAAAACTAATTAAAGTTGCCTTTGCTGTGACTTCTTACTGTTCAGTTTGAGGATAACTATACATGCATTCATATAAGAAGAGTGGATTATTTCAACATGTAACTTTCAAGAATTCTCTGTTCTACAGTACCAGTCAAAACTACGCCAACTCACCTGCAAAGGAGAGTAACAATGTTGCATCACATGACCTGGCCACCTGACCTAAACCCAATGGAAATGGTTTTGGAGCATCCCAGGAGGCCACCTAATGAAACTGGCAAAGAGAAGCACCTTGCCCCCTCTACAAATTGATATTATTATATTTCTTTATTTAATATGGCTTTGGTCAGTGCATAATCCATATGCACTGACCATAATCCAAATATGTTATTTTATAGTTTTGATATCTTTATAATTATTCTAAAATGTACAGAATATTATAAATACGGGTTTCTAGGTGTGTCCAAACTTTTGACTGGTATTGTACTGTATGTCAAACTCATTATGCAATGCAAGGTGTGTAATCATCTTGTTTAAAATGTACCAAATGGTCAGGCACAGACTAATGTCCATTCAGCAGTAAAGATGCACACTTTATTGAATCATTCCTAAAGGAATGACGTAACAGTATGAAAAACCAAAGAATACACAATGCAGCATAGACTTAAGATCCTCTTTCCTCAATGTGCACATAAATCTACCTTTGCATTCAAACCTGCTTGTCCACTCTTTTCCTTTTCTTACTGTCCCAGTAGACACAGTACATCACCAGAGACCTCCAAGCCTAAATAAGCTGCCCGGCCTTAGATGGATCCTCTGGTTCTGACATGGAGCGCCTGGAGGCCCACTGTGTTTCTCCTAATTTTTTTTCTTCGAAGCACAGACTGGTAAGCATTATGCAATGGTAATACCTTTTTTTGTATATTGTAATGTTGTCACAGATTTTAATTGGTCTTGTAATGTAATTTACATTTAGTAGGCATGTTTATCCAAAGTGACATACAATTCAGAAAGCAGGATCAGCCAGTCCCTGGAGCAATTGGGAGTTAAAGGCCTTACTCAAGTGCACAATAGGGAAATCACTCTACCTACCATGGGATTTGAACCAGCAATCTCCCGATCATGGGAATAGCATCCTAACTTACTGAGCCACACACAATTGTTTGAGTTGAAGCACCGTAGGACAACCAGAAACAGTATGAATAAATATTGTCCTGGCCTGAATTTCTGTTTTAAAAAAACAGCTTTGAGTTGTCTAAATCATAAGCTGGCGGGGTCTCAGTCGCTGGGCTTACTTAGTAACATCAGTCATGTTCTATGTGTGACTCATTGGTGGCTTCTATTTGATATCAGCCAAAATTCTATTTAGAGATCTCAACTCTTTATCTTCAGCAGGTAATTTTGCTATAAACAACTTTCTCAGCTGTGTGTGTGCTTTAAATAGACAACACTTCTGCCGTTTCCAAGGTTATATGAAGTGCACACATTCTTCAGATAATTAAGTACCATGAAGAGGACCAGATATCTGTACAAATTCCACAAACTTTTTTCTCCAAAGTTGTTTAAGTTTGAGGTTGCTGATAAGGGATGTAATCTAGTCCTGATTAATATGCGTATAGCTTAGGTAAAGATGATCCCTTTGTAGTCTACACCTGTACTCATAAAATAAGACTATAATAGAATTTAAATTAAAAAATCCTTAGAACATATGCTTTGTCATTTTCTTCTCATCAAAACAAGCAATATTCATGGCCATTGTAGCAACACTGCTGGGGGTGATGTTTACTACAGCGGGCATCTCCCATGATGTTGCTTATGCTGCATCAGCACACCTGCATTCAGGTGCTAAACAGAGTGTCCTTAAGTGCATTGCTTCGGTGCTATATCCTCAACCAGGACAAGACACAAACAGAAGACAGCAAAATGCAAATAGTTTCTGCAACTCTATCAGATACTTTAATAAAATGTAAACCCAAAATTACCATCCTGTGCATATATTTGTGAGGAAACTGAAATGTTGATCAATAAAGCTGACTAGAAGCACATGTGCACCCACAATACAGGACTGTTGCTTACTGAAAATGATCCTTAGCTCACCAGCTGCTGTCAATGACAGTGCTTTCCATCAAATTGACACCCTCCTATCCAACTGTCGACGCTTGGAAGCCATGACAGGTAGTCTGCCACAAAATTCTGTTTGCCTGCTTTATAAAACATCCAGAACTTAATAGGCTGTAACTTCACATACCACCCAGTGACCCTGGAATTCAATCCCTTCATTATGCTCAGATTCAGGCTAATCTTCTGTGTTCTGAGCGGAGGTCAAACTCACAAGCCAAGAAGCAGAACCACAGCCTCTCCAAAATCCATTTAAAAGCTAAACACTGTTTCACAAATTATATCTTGTGGGAAAAGCTCATGGGACCAGGGCTTCCTGTTTAAGTCCCTGTGTCCCCCTGAGCTAGCACAGCCCCAAGTCCAAATCCAGAGTAATTCACTTCTACTAGGAACCACTTGTTGAAATCAGAATCTGCAGCATCTGGGCACCATACACATGCGCCTTCAGGGTCTGGAATGTATAGCAACACTCATTTGTCCATTTCAGCAAGTTGCCCAATGTTGTGGAAATTAGATTGATCAGTGATGCAGAAATGGTGGCCGTGAGATGAATAACCCCTGCCATCCCACCATCCTAAGAAATTGATTAACTTAGGTCTCTGTCTATGCCTTAGGGATATTTTAATAGTCTCCACCTACTTATGGCAGGATGATCCCCTTACCTAGTTGGTGCTCAGGAATCTTATCCCTTTTCCATAAACTGCTAGGAAGTGACTGGAGACTTCCAGAGGCCAAAGGGCATCACCCTTAAGTAGAACAGGTCTAAAGGTATTTAGAAGTAAGGGCATAGATTTGGGTATGGATTGTAGGGATAGGTCTCTAACAATAATATGGGATTACCATGTGTTTAAGCGGGGCAGAGTGTATGGGGCTGATTTGGTCCTTACAAATGTTAAAATCACACAAATGCCCTTGTTCAGAATATTGCGTATACTTTGGCATGTTCCTCCTTTGCATATATCTCAGGTTAGCTGTTCCAATCATCTCCAGACAATCAATTTCTAGCAGTGGGTAATTGCCAACAATGGCAATTGAAATTGTCAGAGATGCAAACTTTTGCTTGATTTTTTTTTCCTTGTATCTTTTTCATACACTTAAAATGATTAGTTATCCTTATGTGGGGAATTGGGATTTTAATAGGCAAGCAAAACAATAGGACAGAGCATCTGGTGCAGTTGATCATGGTTTATTTATAAGATGCTGGGTCCTGATTGACAATATGGGATGTGGGGATCCCCAAATCAGACCCACAGGTGGCACATAAAATTTGCACAAACAAACTTTCTAAAATGAACAAAGAGAAAATCAGTATGGGCTGTTTGTGTTTATGCAACCGAAACTGCTCTCCTGTTGATCATTTTTGAAAGTGTTATTGTTTGCAGCTGCTGTGTTTTTTCTCCCAACTACACAGAACTAGTTTTTCTGTGTGCGACTGAAGTCTGGCTTTTCTTTGTTGCACATGGTGCGTTAAGCACTTGCATCACTGCATATATATTTCAGATCGAGTATATGTCTTACGAAAAATCCCCAGCAAACGCACCCCAGATGGGATGCCAGCCAAGTACACATTTAAGGTCACCAATTCACTGTGGGTTGTACAAGAAGAGCGGAGTAGGGAGTAGCACAAGCACTGATAACAGGTCTGGATGTATGCATAGAAACAACACTATCAGGTACTGTATGCTAAAATGCATTATGGTCTATTCAAATGTTTCCTCCATGTGTTGTGCAGGTAAAAAAAAATGCTACTCTGCAGTCTTTTATTTTTAAGAGGACATTAGGCATGAGTAGATAATCTAGTTAAATTGTGAACTATAAAGCCATTTTTAAAAATAGTAAAAATAAATAAATAAATAAAACAATTTTAGCAGACCTCAGATAATCGCAATACATTTTAACGGTTATTGTGGTGCATAATATTGCCAAGTACTATGGCAGATGGATAATTTACTGATAAAGATTTTTTTTTATTTTTGACAAAGCAACAATATTTTTTATTTAATTTTTATTTCATAACAGGACATGGTTGCCTAATAAAAGTATGTCAATCGATACTGGTAATGAAATTTATAATAGAAAACTTCTTATATGTGCGACTCAAGAGGACGAGGGGGCAGGAGGATTGAAAGTATTAGTGTCGCTGTATAGAAGGTTTGCTGACAGTGTATAGGGGAATTTCTGAAGCAGAACCTGATTATGAGCATTGGACTATAATACTTTGCGAGTCAGTTGTCAGCTGGTGCATTGCAGAGCGAAAATGATTATTTGTCACCCCCATCTCACTGTAAAGGTAGCTATCGGAAATGGGAATCATTTTGTCTCAAAGAACAAGCAATTATTCCCTGAAAGAGGCCGTCCAACCATCCAGCAGTAGTGATTGTGATGCCTGGGAAGCAGCTGCAATGAGATTGGAAAAAAAAAGACAAAGTACCATGGTAGGTACTGCGGTGCCTCTGCCTCCGCCAGCGTTGCATAAGCATGTCAGCCTTGTCCTGGCGCTGCTGATGGATTTTGATCTCCTGCAGAAATGAGCCCCTTGTCAATAATGCACGTAGCATCTGTCGCTAGGGCTCAGATGAACTTGGACAAACAATCCCTGTCCTTATCCTTTCACAGATAAGCGACTTCTAAATTTACTTGTCTCTCTCACATTACCGGTGATGATTTCATAAAAATGCAAGGAATAAAATGTTATTGCCCGGCTTTTTTCGTTTATGATCCTATATGTATATAAAATATGAACTCATTATAGAAAGTATGTACTACATTGACGTTTTTTTTTTTTGACTTACGTAACTGCTCTGTAGATGAGCTACCCATAAGCAGGAGGAAGCCTGAAACATCTGTGCTTTACAGCTTCTCTTAACACCAGCCCTATTGGTTACAGTGCCCAATCCAGTGATTAGCTATAGGTTGTGAATCTATCCAAAGAATCCTATGGATGTAATGAAACAGTATTTCAGCTGCTCCTCTGTTCTTCCCTTAGCAGCTTTGCTAATTTTGTTTGCCTTTCCATCAGCCTACTCTTCGGATCTCCGTAACACCAATCTTGCACATTTTCAGGTGTTCTATGCATGCCTGCTTCTCAGTGCTCTGCTTTACAATGTCGGTGCTGTCCATGTCCGAACGCTGTATGTGTTCATCTTGCAAGTTTGAATTTCTAGTCCTGTCTCAGTGTAGATCTTGGCCTGTGAAACAAGTATATTATATTATGTTTAGATTCCTTTTAAGTATGTTTTTCTTGTCTCTGTTCTGCTGGTTCTGTACATTTGTTGATATTCGTTTTTTTCACACCTAGGGGCAGAAGCAGGTCATTGTTCCACCTTGTGAGTTTGATGTATTTGTTATTCTTATTTTCTTGTGTGTGTTATTTGAAATCTGTTTGCTTTTCTTTTCTTTTATTTTTGCTTGGAAAATATTTTTTCTGGCAGTTCATTCATCTGTTGAACCACCCATCATCCATTGCTGCTTATTCATACAGCATCAAAATATTACTTTTGAAGCATTTTGTTGTCTTTAAATATCATGATAATTTGTAGTACTGTAGTAGTGTCACACGTAAATGTAGCAACTACACAAGGCTACACTACTTATATTTAGGTTTATTTTACTTTTTTCTCAGACTCACATGCATGACTCCAGTGCAGAAACTTATTTTTCATACTGTAAAATACACTTTGCTAGAGACCTACTGCCTTTCAAAGGAGCAGAACCTTTTTCACTAACAAAAATGTTAGCATCTCCCAATCAACCAGACCAATAATAGGTATGCCTACAATTCATAAGCATGTCCTTGGCAACATCAATTCACATGGGCTCACAACCCAATCCAGGGTGCGTTACCATGGAACCCAGGGTTTAGATAAGGTCAGATCTTCAGCAGAGGAACACAACACCTGTGGACAGATTGGCACATGTACAGCCATTCAGGGCAGATGCTCTTCTGCTCTGTGGATTGTTTTTCTTAGATGCCTATGCATCAACACCACCATCTATCATGTAATAGAAATTCTTACAAATACTTCTGAGAGCGGCATGCTTCAGATCCCATCTTCTGGTGCTTTTTCACCAGTTGCCACCTGTTAGTGTCAGACATGTGTTTTAAACATGAAGTGTCTTACCTCCCAGCAATGTGGAACGCAAAGCCTACCAATGTCGCTGTGAAAAAAAATCAAGCAAAACATTTCATGGCTAAGACATAATGACCCGTGAAAAAAACCTCTGTCTGTGAGTACTTCTTGTATAATTCTGAATGCTGCTTGTGTGTCTGTTCCCCTCTGATATGGCCTTCTAGCAATGTGAAATGCTAAGCCTACCTATGTTTCTGTAAAAAAAAAATCAAGCAAAACATTTCATGGTTAAGACATAATGACCCATGAAAAAAAACCCTCTCTATGAATACTTCCTGTGTAATTCTGAATGCTGCTTATGTGTCTGTTCCCCTCTGATACTGTGGATGCTGTGTTGCACGGAATACACTAGAACAGATCGACCTACATCTGCTGTACGTTATCTAGCAAAGAGATCAGATTTAATAAGATAAATGGAAGGATATTGTATGTTCAGTGCCATGTTTTATATGCTGTTTGATACCTTTATCACATTTTGCAGCCTCAAGGAAAAAAGTTTACAGTAGAAAGCATAGCCTTTCTTGTGGCCAAAGTTATCATCTCCCAAAGGTCAAGCCAAACACAAGACAAGTAGTTTCATAGGATGAATCAATAACACAAGGAACAGAGAATTCTTACAGTAATTTCCCAGAGGGATATTACCAGTGTCAAGGATTTTCACAGGAATATGAATGCAGAATTTACCAGAAATAGCATTGTAGATGACAGGAGGATGGTGAGAATTAATAGACCTATATATAATATAAAGACGACTTTCAACAAGTAACGAGTATGCAGAATTTTATGCCAAAGTTATCGGCATAATCCTTTCGTTTATTGAAATTTATTGGTAAGAGCGCAAATTTCAATGCATTTCCCAGTCAATCGCATTTGAATATATTTTCCATAATTGTAGGGCTATCAATGGAACCCCACACCCCTATCAGGCTGGATAGTTGTGTTTTGTCGCTGCTTTTCTATTTTTCTGGAGATTACTTGTCTTATATATAATTTCTTTTGTGGGTAAATATATTCAAAATCATTATGACTGACTTTCAGTTTCTATGTCAGTTGCGATAGTTCAGACTAATTTAAAAAAATGCTTCATTAGTCTGGGTCATGGTCGTGGTCAGTAGAAAGCAAATAGGACTTTAGTTCACATCAATGAAAAGCAGGCTGTATGCTCCAGAGAACAGGGCATATATCTTTACTAATGTGCCTTCTCAGGGTCACTTGTGGGGAAACAGAACAGGTTTTTCTGCATTTGAAATCTCCCGTCGACAAATTATATGCATCTTTACCCCCATTCACACAGGACCTGTGCCCAGTAATTTTTCCCCCAAGTACCCAGAACCCTGCTGATGCTGTGAAGTGAAAGCGGCCTTCCAGGATGACGCGGCCTTCCAGGATGAAGCACACATGTATCACTGGATACAAGGAGCGTTATAAACACTACAATGACACATGCCATGCATCCAGAAATGAAACAAAAATAAATTGTTTCATTTTTTATTCTTAAATTCTTAACACAAGGTTTTCAGTAGTCAGCTGAAAAGAACAGGTGAAAATCTCTGTAGCAGAATTAGTTTGTATGTTTAGTTTTCTGGGTTTGGTAAGGTGTGTTACAACCATCATGGAAAAATTAATACTGCAGTATAACTGCAGTCAATATTCAAAACCAGGGCTGTTCCTAGTCAATGTGATGTCATAGGCAGGCATCACCACCAGTGCCCCTGTTAGAGGCAAAGAGAAATTTGGTAGCAAGTCCCCCCTCCTCTGAAGTTGGCTCCCAAAGCAACCACCTATGTTACCTATAGGATTAACCGGCCTTGTTCAAACCACGTGAAAGAGAAAGTCTAAATATTCTCTTACTATATTTTTAAAGTTGAAATTCTAATTGCACTAATTGTCATGGTAACTGTAAGAAACGTATGGTCATCAGTACTTGAACTTGATATATTTTTATACACTAATTAATATTTCATTTTTCATTTTAATTTATATGTTTGCTCATGATCTCTTTATATATGTTTTGGTTTATTTACTTTTAAATAACAACATTTAACAGAAAAAGTAATGAAATACGCAACACCCTAAATATAAATTTAGCAGAAATTTGAATGCTATCTCCATCTACTGTGATGAACTTGTGCCTTAGCTAAATTAACACAGACCTTTGTAATCCCGAGCACTGTGCAGCCTTTGAGTAGATGGCCAAACATTGCAAAATGCCAAACAGATTAAATATTATGGCAGCAGTCCAATAGCCTCTTACCTAATGACTGTCTTTACTTGTAAATTATGTAGAATCTATGCTTTTCTAGGTTGTCTGATGCATTTTAAAGGCTTAGCAGTTTCTTTATTTCATGCAAAATCCATTAGGCCAACAGCTCCCTCTACCAGATGCTTTTAAAATAACCTCTTATGTTCTGTTTCCTGGGCCATTTGTGAATTTAGTAGTGTTGAATCAATTTCACAGCACAAAATGATTTTTCTTGCTATTGAGTTAATCTTTTAGAGAGGAAATTTCAATTGATTTAATTATTTAAGAGTTCCGTGTTTATATATAGTGGTACCTCGGTTCTCGAACTTAATCCGTTCCGGATTCCGGATCGAATCCTAAAAAGTTCGAGTTCTGATCAAATTTTTCCCATAAGAAATAATGGAAAATCAATTAATAACTAAAATCTTACATATATCTTCCACTGGCAACCTAGAAATTCAAACATAATATTTAGACATTTCCAGTATTCTGAAACATATATATATAACTATGTATGTCGTAAAACTCCAGTGCCTTAAACTTTGCCTTAAACGTTGATTTACCCAAAGGACATGTGAGAAGTCACTTGTAGTGGAAATTACATACAGAATCAGATACAAACAAACTAGTTTTACATCCCATATGCAACATTTAATGTAAAGTTATGTATCTTCTGCCTATAAATATATAGGATTGTTTCAGTGAAAAAACAGAATGTGACACAGAAAGTTTCAAACCAGGTGGACATTTCCTGCTCAGTTCCACAGAAATGTTCATCCAACTGGATCCTTTTCACGTCTCATAAAATGTACAGCTGGGAACGCACATGGTTCATCATTCTTAGGTATGGTTCAGGTGTAATTCTGGCTAGCATCTAGAATAGAGGTGTCTCCATTAAGCTCAGAATATCATGTTTTGTGGAAGTTATTTGATGAACATATTTAACTAACACAATCAATTAATTTTGATACTTCAAGTCACAATTTTGGTTGAGTTACTGCAAAATTGAATTTAAGTGAAAATTCTGAAACTTTTAACTTGTGCCATTAGATGGCACCATTTACCAATTGATTTTGACATTGTTGCACAGAATAAAGTAGTTTATATTTACCTTATAGTATACATTCCAGTTATCCAGCCAGTAATAGTAAATATTTGTATGAAATTTGATGAATAATAAACTATAGCATTTTTAAAAAGTATGATTTTATTTAAAATATTATAAATATTGTGATTGTATGTAACACACAGCAGCATTTTATGAAACCAAGTAACCTTTTGCAACATTTTGGCATTTTGCATGACGTCCCAAAGGCCTTTTGTAAACACAGCTATAGTGATCATTGTGCAACACTGAAAGACTGCAGTCAATCTGCTACATTATGTCACGTCACATGATTTAAAGTACTGTAGACATAATATTCTTTATCCACATCTGCTTCATGGTTTGTTAGCCTCAAAGGGTAGCACAACAGCAGCTTGCCGGTGTCCAGTGAAGCTGCTAGAAAGTACTCCAGGGAAACTGATACAGGAAACGAATGGGAGGGGGCTGTGTGTGGCTGTCAATTAGCACTGCATACTCATGATAGGAATATCATTGTTTCGAATCCCATGTCTGGCTGAGTGATATCACTGTTGGGGTCTTAACCCCACTGGCTCCATAGACAGGCTGATTCTGATCTCCCTCTCTTTTACATAACTTTGCAGATAAGCTTCTGCTAAAGATAGAGAGTGGTAAGGAGCGCAGGCTGATTACAGTGCATCGCCACGCTCACCACACGACAAACCACCTCTGGGGTGAGATACAGGAGTGCATCTCAATCTTTGTTGAGCTGCGTCATCCCCACAGAATTTTGAAAAAGGGACCACTTTTCATAATATTTGATGCTTCGACTTTTATTGTTGTGTTTTGTTTTTTTCTTCACATTTTGGTTAACATTGCTTTTATAAACATTTCAAGTGAAAAGTGCATATCAGCAGAAATACAGTGTTTTGCTAAATCGATGGTACAGAGTAAATAGCAGAGTAAATTACATTTTTAAAAAAGTTAAAAAATATGTTGTGATCATAACTCTTTTAATGGCACTTCAAAAAACCACAATATAAAAAATAAATATTGCATATATTTTATAATACTTTTGAAAAGGCTGGACCTTTTTATTCCCCAGAGTATGTAAGGAGTTCTTATTTTCGTTGTTTAATGCACTTCTTCTTCCGGCTTTCATCTTTATTAATCCTGGACGTAAGAGAAATATGTTAATACATAATTACTTCAGCTGCAAGTAATTGAAGGATTTGAGTTTAATGGTCACAATGAGTTGATCACTTACCAATTCCAGCAGTTGATCAGACGTTTACCTTGTGCCTCCTCTGGATTTAAACACACTTCCTGGTTGTTCCTTTTCAATGTTAAGCTGTGACCAGTAGAATGACAAAAATGAGAAATAGCATCCCGGTATCAACATAGCAGTGTTCCATATATTTCACTTGATGTTGAATTACAGTCCTATCACATCACAGCAAAACTGACTCTTTAGGTTAAACAGTCTTTCTTAAGACAGAGGCATCTACATAAATCTGCAGGTATCAATTAAATCTGTGCATGGAATGAAAACCTGCATATTACTTTGTGCCAAAAATTAATTGATTGGAAAATTAATAAACATAAAAAACAACCTTCTTCTACATTCATTGGAAATAAATCCATGATAAACTAGCCTCAGTTTTACTGTTTTACTTTTCATTAAGAAAACGGGAAATGAAAAATTTGATAGTTAAAACCTAATTTTTAGCAGACCTGTTGTACATTAAAAGGTATAGTAATACACTTACATTATCTCGTCCTGTATGCAGTATTCATTTTTTTCTTTAATGAAAAATGTCTCTATGGGTTCCAAAATTAAATTGTTTGCCACTGGACACACACATCTTTCAGGTGGAATATACACACTTTCCCCAAGATGACCTGCAATGACAGAATAAAAGAATATAATTACATTATTATAGAGTAATCATCTTTTTTCGCATGCAAGATGATTTCACTCAACTTACTTTTACTCATTAAAAATATATGAACAATGCATACAAAATGTTATTAATTTTGTGCAAAATAATTTTTAAAAATCAATAAAAGCAGTAAGATGTTCACTGCAAAATTATGAAACACTAGGCCTGTAAATTGTCAGTGTATAATCAGAATGTCTGCAGTCTTACAGTGAAGTAGTGAGCATGCCAGGAAAGCAGAGAGAAAGCAGCAGAGTCTGACAGTGAACTCCATCGTTGAGTTTCAGATTGAAATGAAGCCTGAGTCTCGCATCATTTATAGTCTCCAGCGAGACTTTTTCCCAGCACCCATGCTTTTCTCTGGAAATCAATGTGTAAGATTTCCAGATGCTTCCTGGTGTTTGTCTTTGGCTTACGGACAAAAACTTTGCAGTGTTGGCAAGTCTCCAAGACAACTACACATATTCATATCCCAATCCTGTTTTTTTCTCAGTAATAAATGAACATAGTGCAAACCAGGGACGGATTACGGACCGGGCCAGCGGGGCCGCTGCCCAGGGGCCCTTGGGGTGCAGGGGGCCCGTGGGGCCCC
>JABFEA020000044.1:7312661-7325189 GCA_019775915.2 Cyphomyrus plagiostoma
TGTCAGCGATCCAATCCCACACGCGATTGTGAAGCTAGAGTGACAGCACTGTCAATTCAGTTTATCCAAAGCCAATGACACCGATCTCCACCCAGCTATTCACCTCACACTATAGGTCTAAACTCACAGTCTTTCCAAAAGTAAGGGTTTTCAGTGCTGAAAAACAGCAGCAATGTATTTAGTTTTCGACCAAATCTTTGTTAAATATGCCTGAGACATCAGAGAAGTAATAAACCTGCTTTTAACATTTCATAGATTTTCAGTGGATACAAATAGATGCCGTAAATGGATTGCAGCAGTCAGATGGGAGAACTGGAAACCCACTGAACACAAGCATTTGTGTATCATGGTGTTTTACAAGCCTAGACATCACAGAGAACTCTGAGGGATTAGTCTGTATAAATGCTCTTCTATTTAGACTTTAAAAGGATCCAGCATAACCACTGAATGGCTATACATACTCAGACTGCACAATAGGGGCAACAGAGGGATACTTACATTGCAAATAGTAGGTCACACACGAGGTATCTACAAAGTGATCAGAGACAGGTAAGGACGGGACAAGGATCACAGACCGTACAGATAAGCACAATGCAGGACTTTCAGGGCACAACGCACACGGACAATGTCTATGTTCAAGTCCAGCAAGGCATGCTGGGAGATACTTACTTGTTTGTAAGTATGATTTGCTTTTTGTATGGTTTATTAATAATAGATTTCAATTCAATTTCTTGAATTGTTTTCGTCTTTTGAACCAGTTTAAAAGGGCTCTGTTCTACAAATGGAAAATAACTAGTGGTGTTGGAAAAAACAAGAATATCTAGGGCTACAGTTTGAGTTAAAAAATAATATTGGACTCGCTAAGAGGAATGTCGAAAGAAAGATTGCATTGGAGGCTAAAAGTTTCTTCCAATATTTTAACTCCAAAAGAGGTCGAAAAGCTGAAATCACTAAGCCGCGCACCAGTACCATGCTTCATAAGACATATGACCCTCAGAACCTTTAACTCCCCATTCTTTACACACACTGAAAGTTTGCCATGAAGTGTTACCTGCAAAACTTTAACTTTCTTAACCTGCTTTTGTGGCCTGGACTTCCAAGTACCAATTATATTCAGAATAGATCATGGTCCAGTTGGTATGAATGGGCAGAGTGCTGAAGAAGCACAGTTCCCCTTTCTGATCCTAGATCAGCTGATGCAAAGCATTTGTGCCTACAAGAAAAGGTACCTTCTCATTGTAAGTGCAGTAAGTTACCGAAGTGCTTCAATAGGAGTTGAGGATTGGGGGTTGGAGCATCACCAGCTGGCTACCTAGAGGCTAATTTTGTTGGAGTTTTGAACTGTTGGACTTGCGACCGACTCTCAGAACAGAATTAGTTCTTATTTTTTTGGGACTCGCCATGTGATGTGTATGCATATACTGTTATATATAAATATAAATGTGTATGTGAATGCGTGTGTGTGTGTATATATACACACAGAGATATTTTCCCACTCAGGACAGCAGCTTCCAGAACAAAAAACACCCAAACATCATGTAGGTTACAATGGAAACATGAACAACTACCCATATTGCTCTTTCCCAGATTCACCACTGTCTGTGTGGTTTAGTTCAGGATCTCTGAAATGGGTTATTTTATACGCAACCCCTAAGGAACTTCTAATTTGCAAATAACAGATAAAAAGCTATAGGAGGACTGATGGCTGTGGATTGGATCTTTATTGTCATCATTTTTTAGTGTCATGTATTATTTCATATAAATTTTCTATATCTACGTGTAACTTTGTATTTTAGGGATCTGCAGAGATTGTGGAGTCAAATCCTGTAGCTTAGAGATTAATCCTTTTACTGTAGGGTTCATGTGGGTCCTAAGCCACAGCTGCTAATGGAGTACAGAATATTGGCTAAGCCTACGCTCAGATGCCAAAACTTCCTCTTTTTTGTGCATTTACTGGAACCAGAATATGAGAAGATAATATACACAAAATCTTCCCCATGGGGGCGAACCAAATACTTCCAACATTTTGTCCTAAAGATCCAAATGATACCTAAAGTGAATTATCTTTCCAGGGAAGACCACGTCAGGTTCTACATTTGAATTTCTCCCTTTTTTCATATCCATGTATGAAAGAGCCAAAATGATCTGTCTTCAGATTGGGAAGTCAATGTTAGAGACCCTCTCCTCCCGCCTTGCACTAAACACTGTCTCTGTGGGAAGTCTGTACAGTATTCAAGACATTGACTCATTCTTATCATACTTATATATTTATAACTAGTAATTTGGCTGTTTCAGTAAGGATAAGGGGATCCCACAGGGGATGTATTTATCAGGTTTTTCTGGACTCCTCGCTTGTTTCTGATACTTGTGACCATGTGACACATAATATGATGCAGTTCTCTGGAAATAGAGGAGCCAGCCTTCACCCTGGGAGAGTATGCCAGAAGATTCCATGATACTGAATCATTTCTCCCCACTTAATCCTTAATCGCACTGGCTGCTTAAATAAAAGTATCTGTTGCCCAGCAGGGCTGGACCCGAATCTCCGTCCTTATTTATTCCCTCACTGCAGTATTTTTTTAGATTTCTTGTCCTTCCAAAAGAATATGTCTTTATTTTAAGAATTAAGGGTGCATCCGTTTCCAAAACCTCCCTTATGCTTTAGATACTGTATAGTCCACCTTTGTGGAACTTAGAATGCTCTTTTCATCCAGAATTTAGAGACATCAGTAGACCTAAAACACGTGTTTTTGGACTGCAAGGGGAAAGCAGAATGTGCAGACAATACCTGCAGAAACATGAATTCACTGTTTTTTTATTGCTCATTAAAGATTGTGTTTTATGTTTTAAATACTCAAACTGAAAAAACATACATGACAAACGTACATTAGGAAACACAAGGGGAACCAAAGCAGTGTTCAAGAAAACTGCAAATTGTCAAAAAAAGCTGACATGTACAGACAGCTTCATTAACACAGAACATTCACTGTACAAGTTTCAGTTCCCTGCAGCAATTTCCAGAGATGTTGGCTACTTGTGGGCTGCTTTGCTTTGACTCTTTTATTGATTTTGTCCTGTTCAGGTTCTATAAGTTTGAAGTCTGGAGACTGAGCAGGACGAGCATGACTGAGCATGTCTGTCAATGGTGTGAATTGTTCTTCACTTTCCTTCCCAGTGAAACATTATGCTTTTGATGTATGCTGGGTGCAACAGTCAGGCTGGTTTTGATTATGATAGATCACCAACCCTGACAGTACCTCCACCTTTGGTACCCATACTTACATAACTCAAGTGATCTCCTTCTTACTCATCTCCAACGGTGGTTTCTTTGCATTAATTCATACGATGAGACCATGTAGTCAGCATGTGATCCCTTCTATGCATGTGATGCAGCATTTATGCTTCCATGAACTTGTTAATTGCAGACACTTTTGGTTTGACCTAAATTGACTTGCATTTAAAAACTCAATTTTTATTTTATTAACTTGGTATATTTTGCATCATGGGTTACTTGTGTGACTTATGTGCTTCCTAAAGGCTAGCCAAAGCCCCATTCTATGGACTCTCTGGTTACGCCACTCCCATTGAGGGGAAGTCACTGTAGCAATGTCAGACAGTGGAGCTGACCACACACCAATGATGGATATAAGCAAGTACATGTGCAAGTACAAAGATAACATGTGATATCACATTGATATTATATCATGCATGAGCAACAGTCACCAGGGCTTCAGATGAGGGTGATACATTTGGCCGGACACCTGCTTTTCGGTATTGTACGGACATTTACTACACCCGCAATTTGTACCGCAGATTAGTAGTACACCTAAAATATTGATGAGATGCATTTTGGGCGCTTTTCCACCGCACAAAGTACGGTACATTTAGTACGGTACTTTCGCTTTTCCATTGACTTCCGGCCGAGTACCAATACCGAAAGCTCGAGTACTGAAAGTGCCAAACCAGCTGGGGTACTTCTTTGGTACTGAAGTACTTTGGGGTGGGACTTACAAACGTATTTGCTGTCGATAGCCTGCTGCTGAAACACAAAATACACATAGCGAACAGCGATATAAAAGCAGTTGAAACAAAAATATATAAAAAAGTAAAGCTGAAGGTTGGACAAACAAGGAAACACAGGCTTTGATCGCCATATGGTCGGATGAACAGATGCAGCAGCTGAATTTGGATGGCACGACTCGAAATAAAAAAGTTTTTGCCGTTCCGGGCAATTCAGTTTCCCTATGTTTCCCCTGTCGCGCGTTGATTTGTACACGGTTTCGCTGTTTTCATCATGTCTTTTTACGAAGCTATTGAGGTAACCAAGCAATATGTTTTAAAACATCAAATGTCTTTTCGAATGTTTTTTGTTTTAATTAATTAATTTATTTAATTCGCTTTCATCATTTCTTGATGAAAACGGTATAGTATTGCTTATAAGACTATATTATGCATGACGATCTGCTGTATTCACAGGTAATAATGTACCTGACTGATATTCATGCAGACATTTCACATATTTTTCCGCCTTTAATATTAGGGGAAACATTATTTCCTGATAGACAGGAGAAACATACAACACCGAACAATGCCTCTTGATAATCAAAAACATAATTAAATCATTTGTTTGCTTTCAAAAGACTGAATTAGCAGTAAGTTCATTCTTACTGCTTTGATCCGCTTAGCCAAAGTAAGTGTACCTACGTAAACGATGGCAGCATTCATACAATCTGGATATTATACTGGATATATAAGCTGACATAACATAACAATAAACCACATTTTCCAGCCTAAACTGTGTGGGAACAGATCTCATAAAGGATATTACTAACACATGGTGGAATACGCAGACATCTAACAGAAGGCCCTTAAGGCCTCCTAGGCCGCAGACAACTAACAAAGTGGGGAACAAAGTCATAACACTGAAACCATCCTCTGCTACCACGGATCTTGACTGTCCTTGAACATTTTTAGGCCAGGAGAAGGAGAAGTGCTGACCATGATGAGATCGGGGGGAGTACCCATACTAACACAAACTAGAACCAAGGGGGACCAAGCCCAAATGGGCTATAAGAGGGAAGGCCAGACAGGTATACTTTGAGCATCTTGATGTACATGCCGAGAGTGTATGTCTGATAGTTGCTCCCTGATCAGCTGGCAGTAAATAAACCTGCAACACCTCCGGCGACTCTAAGCGTGAATCTCTTCTCATCAACGGACCCGGTGGAGTTTGCTCAGGCCCAGACTCCAACAACTGTTAGTTTTAATTTTAATTTTGGCTTGTATTTTTTAAAAAAATATGATTTAAGCTGCGCGTTGTGACGATGTCAGGGGCGGTCACTGATGATGTCATTTGGTGCCGTACCAGTACCGAAAACCAGTGGAAAACCGACACGAAAGAAATACCATACTTTCGGCACTTTATGGAAGTTCCGAAAGTACGGTACCTGGTGCGGTGGAAAAACGCCCTTTGTGACACCCAAAAGTTAGTAATCTTTATAAACTTGCCATATCGTTATGTTTATGAAATTCCATTAGCGGAGCACACCACATTAAACTATGGTAAACTATGGCTTGGCATACTTCAGTCTGGTATGCACTGCAGCAGAGCACACCACATAATACTGTTGTGGTATACTATGCTTTGGCATACTTCAGTCTAATATGCACTATAGCGGACCACACCACATAATGCTGTTGTGGTATACTATGCTTTGGCATACTTCAGATATGCACTGCAGCAGAGCACACCACATAACACTGTTTTGGTATACTGTGGTTTTGTATACTTCAGTCTGATATGCACTGCAGCAGAGAACACCAGAAAATACTGTTTTGGTAAACTGTGGTTTGGTATACTTCAGTCTGATATGCACTGCAGCAGAGCACACCACATAATACTGTTTTGGTATGTTATGGTTTGCTATACTTCAGTGTGATACGCACTGCAGCAGGGCACACCACATAATACTGTTTTGGTATGTTATGGTTTGGTATACTTTAGTCTAATATACACTGAAGTGGCGGTGAAGAAAGGAACAGCTCAGCAGCCACAACATCTTTTAAAAGAGGAGATCTTGTGCATAAACTAGATGAAAGAATTGGTGGTGTGGTGGTACTTTTTGCAATTTAAAGTCTGACATGTATACTAAACATAAAGATATGCCAAATTTATACTGATTATACTGAACTTTGGGCATTATAAAATCCTTCATTAATATTTTAGGTGTACTATTAATCTGCTTCACAAATTGTCAGCATAAATAATAAAAAAAAACAAAGCTGGCATCCGGCCAGATGTTTTGCCGGTCATCTGGAGATTATTGCACATGCACAACATAATATTGATGTGATATGGCCCAGTCCCAGTCAGAAGGTTTCCTTTTATAACTTTTAGAAGGTATACTGCACACAATCTCCAGGAATATTAATATTATTATTATTATTGTTGTTGTTGTTGTTGTTGTTGAGATGTGCCATGTTTCCACATGCTGAACCAACTAACCTCATTGCCTGGTTACACATTCTGGCACTTATCATTCTGTATAGTACAATCCCTGGTCTTTGACATTGGCTGGCCTTTCATACTGTGCTGTTCTGTTGTGTGTATTGTCTCATCCTGTTTATCAAACATTCACTTGCAAGAGCAAATCAGTCATCAAGACAAAGCTATACAAAATGCAACTGAGCTCACCCTGGCTGGGGCCACAAGAAGCTGGACCATGGATTGGATTGACTATGGACTAGCCTGGGCAGTGGGTAGAATACAGTACAAGGGCCCCTGAGAGTGCCATGCTGCAAACACTTAGACTTACTAGGCTGCTTTGATTATTGAAGAGACACCTAACAATGACAATAGAAGTGGAATGCAGGCTATTTTAATAAAGAATTTGGTCACTGCTGATATACACAAATACAAAATTAAATCAAATAACAAAAACAACTACATTTGCAAAGCCATATAAATCCAACGTGGAAAAGTGGGTAATTATCCCTTTTACAATCTCAATGGTCGTGCCAAATACTGATGTTGTCATAACAAAATGCATATGCCAAACAGAAATCGTTATTTACCTGCTCTGGGAGGAAGCCAGACTGAGTCAGCAGACTACACAAGCAACAGCATTAAATCTAGCAAAAGATGAATAAAATCTAAAGCATAATTTGCAAGTTAAAATACCGGGAAATTTTTCATTTCTTTTAACCAAGAGATCATGTATCAAACAGACTTGGCCAGTGTTTTTAGTGCTTCAGATTATATTTTGGGATTCACACTTAAAATCCCTCAGAGTTAGAAGATTTACATTTTGTTCAGTGAAATTTTTGAATACAGTTCATTTATGATCCCCATGCTAAAATCACAGGATAGAAAACTAATCATATTAGCTAGTTTGTGAATTTAGCCCCTTCCCGATTAGTACATCCTGACAGGACCATAAAATCAGAGTTAGTCTCAGAACTGGGGCAAGTACAAACTGTCATATGAGTCTTCCTCATTGCCTCATGGTGCATCAGTTTTGGGAAATATAGCAGCACAGCATGTTAAGACTTGCTATCAAATCATAAATAACAGACGTAAAGCTTCTACTCCACAACGCCCTTTGATGTCATTTGAGAACAGCCTGTAGATATATCACTTGAGAATTGCATAACTGGAGTAGGTATTATGCAAGAAGATTAAATAAAATAGCACCAGAACATAGAAAAGGTGGATACTGCTACAGAAAGGTGACTAGTGTCACCAGAGGACACAAAACAACTACTTTTCTTGCACATGAACAAGAAAAAGTGAAAAAGACAGTTTGGGAGTCTGCATCCCTGACACTCTACATCAGTGCGCTCAAATCCTTAAACAAAAACCTGAATTGCGGTTTTAAGGATAGGAGTTTCCCATGTATCAAACTAAAATAACAGTTGCTCTTGTAATAAGTATGTTCTACTGTACATTATAAAATATTTTGGAAGAGGAACTGCAAAAATACAATGACAAAGAATAATTATATTCTCCTTACATAAATAAAAAACTAAAATGTATCTAGGCTCATATAATTTAATTCACCCTGTCATTGTTTCAGCGAGTCAGGTCGATACATTTTTGTCATTCAGTTATGACTTTATTCATCATTCAGGTAACTTTATTTCCCCCAAAAGGGCAATTCAGTTACACAACCTACCCCAGCCCCATAAAGAAAACTCAATACAGAGCAACAGTCAAACATTAATATGCCACAGACAACTGATCAGTGTATGGGACACAAGCAATGGACTCACTGGGATTTTCTTTGGTCAAAACAGAACAACCTGATAGCAGAAGGAATGAAGGAATTAGAATAACAATATTATAACCTTTGTTTCCCAACCCGGTCCTCAGACGGTCCACGTTTTTGCTCCCTCCCAGCTCCCTATCATACAGTCCATAAACGTGGTCGCCTGTGGGTTACCTGGACTGGACTGGGAAACACTGCTTTATACATTCAAGTTCACCAGGTTAAACCAGCCATGTGGATGCACTGAGGCTTGTGTCATGCCATTGT
Source organism: Cyphomyrus plagiostoma (assembly GCA_019775915.2). NCBI lineage: Eukaryota > Metazoa > Chordata > Actinopteri > Osteoglossiformes > Mormyridae > Cyphomyrus > Cyphomyrus plagiostoma. Next base: position 7,321,196 of record JABFEA020000044.1, read on the forward strand.
AGCTCCTCTCAGAGACTAACTGCATTCCTGGACAATCTGAATACCAGATCATGGACATCACCAGGGGGACTAGGGAGTCACATCGATCGGAGTGAGGTGGCAAAGGCCAGGCACCTCTCAGTCTGCCTTTTTGGGAGTGAGCGGCAGTCCTGGAGTGGAACAGGGTGAGCGAGCTCCTTAATGGAGCTTATATATTCCTTCATAGATTGGGTAGTTTGCACCTGGTAAATCTCCTGTACCCCTCAGATTGTGGGTAATGGGTTCACTGCCAGGAATAGTCATCTTGGGAGGAAGAAGGACATTTCAGCTTTGCAGTGTTTAACCGAATGAAAGAAATGTGTGTGTGTGTGTGTGTGCATGCGTGCGTGCGTGCGTGTGTGTGTGTGTGTGCGTGCGTGTGTGTGTGTGTGTGTGTGTGTGAGAGAGAGAGAGAGAGAGCGGGTATATCTTACCTTATGGGGACACAATGTCCCCACAACGTGATGAATATCCGTATTTTCCCTTATGGGGACCAGTTTCTTGTATTTATTTAAATTTAGATAAATGCTTTTATTTATTTATTTATTTAGCCAACCCCAGTGACAACGTCCATTTACTGTTTGGATTAAGGGGAAACATGATGTGTATCTATCTGCTTTTGCACCACTATAGAACATCAGTTCTAGTGCAACAAGCTTTTGGTGGAAGAAATTGAGCCTTGTAAGTTGGGGGGGGGTGTGCTAGAGATTTGCTGCCTTCAATAGCTTCACCATGTTAAGTTATTTTAAAGCTGCAGTTAACAGCTCTAAATACAGCAAACTCAGCTCAACTCAACAGTAAACTGGACTTGCAAGCACACGTCTGGAATCTAATCTTATGGACAGGGCTCAGCATACTGTGTGCTCTTGACCTCACTGTGTTTTATCATTTCTTGTTGCACAGTTGCTGTTTCTGTTCTTATAATTTATATTTACTGTCAGAGGAACAGACTTGGAAATCTGGGTGGGGGTAAGAGGGGTCACTATCTTCTGCATCCATGTAAATTTATTGTTATTATTGATAAGTATAAATCAATATGATTATACTTGGTAACATTTTATTATTGTTTGCAGACTGATGATTCCAGTGTAACTCTACATTATTCATTTATTTTTCATAAGTAGTCTATTACAAGAGTTTATATTAAAAAATATTCTGTTTTATTTACAAGTCAACTTGAAATGTTAAAGTGATGTGAAGAAGTTTTGAGAAGCAGAGACTGAATTTCTCTAGAAAAGCTAAGATGGAGCCATCTGGGAGAAATGAAAAATACCTCATTACTCATGTGGACCTCACCCTTCCTGGTAATGACATCAATCAGAGATACGAGTCAACAGTGTCTGCCAAGAGAATACTGTCAATAACAGGTCTACAAAAAAAATAAATTCTCAGGTGCCAAAGTTTTTTGAATGGATTTAGGGTGTTTTGAAGGTGCTGAATTCCCATTACTTTTGCTGAATTGGTTCTAGTTTTTGAGATAATGGACATCCATGAAAATAATGCAACTTGTGTATGATAACAAATGCAATAGCTTTTGGTCTGTCTTTTGACTCTTTAACAGTGTCTTAGATAATGAAATATCCCATATAATTAATTCAGTTTGTAGGCCTGCAATACTATAAAAGCATCTTTTTAAAGCCAGAATTCAACTGAATTTGCAGAGGAAAGAGGTCAACTACAGTTTAAGTTTGTCAATCCAGTCTTTGTTTATACCCAAAAAGTTCTGTCTTAGTACATAAATACATCATGTAAACATTTTGACTTGATGGTCCTCAGATTCGTAAACTCATGAATGATTACAATTTTACCAAATGCATGAATGACACTGAGGCTTTAGTCTGGAAGAATTTTGTCTGAATGGTGAAGAAACACTTAGGTAATCACAGAGCAGACACTTATGAAGAATTGGCACAATATATGCTTGCTAACTTAAGATGCACTTTATCTCCATAGCCATTTAAACAGATTTCCAGATAACCTTGGAGACTTCAGCGAGGAACAAGGGGAGAGGTTCCTCCAGGATATGAAGGTGATGGAGGAGAGATATCAAGGCAGATGGGAGATACACGTGCTGGCAGACTACTGCTGGAGTCTCCAGCGTGGTTATCCTGATGACACACATAAACAGCGTTTTTTCAAGCATTGACTTTAATCGACTAATTAAACAATTAATAACTAATATTTTATTAATTAATCAAATCATACATAACTTTTTCCTGTTACTGTTAGACATTTTTAATTTCTTTTTTTGCATGATGTTAGACTGTTTATTTATTATTTATAACTAAAATAAAAATATTCTTGCAATTCTGAATGCTTTTCAAACATGTTGCGTTAATTAACTATTAAATATCTCAGAAACTAGAGCTAATCTGGCAAAACCAAATGGGAACCATTGGGATGCAAGGGAACCGAGACTTTAATGAAGTCAAAGCACCCAACGCAAAAGAGGCAGAAGGCTCCGTGCAGCAGGGGAGCGATGCGTTCACTGCTGGGTCGCCGATGGCGGGGCACTGCCGCGTCGGGTGGGGGGGAGCTGTCGGGTCGCCCCCCGCCCCCCCCCCGACGGCTGCCTCCGGGAGGCCGACGATGTTTGCGGGGTCGACCCCTGGGACTGGGGGCTGGTTTGTCTGGATGGGCCAGGTGGAAGGCGGTCTTCAAGGTGGGATTGGACACCCGTGGCAGTTGCAGCTTCACCGTGACCGGTCCCACTCGCTTCAGAATCCGGAACGGTCCGATATACCAGGCTGAAAGCTTCTTACACCCCGGAATGCGAAGATTCCTAGTTGACAGCCACAACTGTTGCCCTACCCTGTAGGGGAACCCCGGTCAACAGTGACGATCCGTCTGTGCTTTATGCCGATCTGCTTGATTGTGGAGGGTGGACTGTGTCCGATGCCAGGCTTGCCTGCAGTCCTGATACCAGGCATCAACGCGTGGCACTGTTCTGGACGGGGAGTCCCATGGGAACAGGGGAGTCTGGAATCCTAGGACACATTGGAAAGGGGTTAGTTTCGTAACCGGGTTCACCCATGAGTTAAGGGAATATTCAACCCATATCAGGTGAGATGACTGCCGGATCGGTCTGACTCCGCAATCGGAGAGCCTTGGACACCTCCTGGGTAGTGCGCTCGGCAAGTCCGTTAGCCTGGGGGTGATAAGCAGAGGTTAAACTGAGTGACACGAAGTTTGGAGCACAACTCTCGGAAAACCCGAGATGTGTATTGTGGTTCTCTATCGGAAACGATGTCATCCGGAATGCCAGATACGCGGAAGAGCTCGTTGACGTTCTTACTCCCAGGCTGGTAGCTGACCCGAAAGAGAAGCTGCTTCATGGCGAGAAGTTCCCAGTCACCCACCTCATAATTCTGTTCGGCTGACGTTAACTTCTTTGAGAAGTAGGTGCAGGGGTGCCACTGCCCGGTTTCTTGTATTAGCACAGCCCCCACTCCAGTTTCGGAAGCGTCCACCTCCACCTCAAAAGGGAGGTCCGGATGTGGTAGTTTTAATACGGGGGCAGTGCAGAAAGTTTGTTTCAGACGGGTGAAGGCAAGTTCTGCCTCGGGAGTCCAGCTCACCTGAACAGGCTTCCCACAAGTGAGTGAGTTGAGCGGGGCTGCAATTTCACTAAAATTGCGAATAAACCTTCGGTAAAAATGAGGAAACCGAAAGCATTGCAAGAGTTTTGGGTTGTGGCCATTCTTGGATCGCAGAGATCTTCTGGCAATCCATGGCCACAGCTTCGGGTCGAATGAGGTAGCCTAGGAACTTAACAGAGTTCTGGTGAAACTCACACTTCTCCCCTTTAACGTACAACTGATTTTCTCAGAGTCGTTGTAACACCTGGCAGACATGACAAACGTGTTCCTGCTTGGAAGGTGAAAAGATCAATATATCCTTGATATACACTGCTCAAAAAAATTAAAGGAACACTTTTTAGTCAGAGTATAGCATCAAGTCAGTAAAATATCTGGGA
>JABFEA020000044.1:7325289-7340394 GCA_019775915.2 Cyphomyrus plagiostoma
GATATACAGCATGATTTTTCCCCCATTGAGATCTGATGTGTTTTCAAAGCGTTCCTTTAATTTTTTTGAGCAGTGTAGATCACAACGAACCGGTATAGCATGTCATGAAACACTCTATTCATGATGGACTGGAAGATTCAGGCGCTATTAGCCAACCCGTAAGGCATCACGAGGTACTCATACTGCCCCCTACTGGTGATGAAAGACGTCTTCCTTTCATCTCCTGCCCGAATTCTCACCAGATTGTAGGCGCTGCGCAGGCCCAGTTTGGTGAATATGACAGCGCCCCTAAGCCGTTCGAGGGAGGAAGGTTCTCTCCTCTTGACAGTGATGGCGTTTAGGGCTCGGTAATCCACCGGGCACAGACCTCCGTCCTTCTTCTTAATAAAGAAAAAGCGGGCCGTAACGGGGGACATGGAAGGTTGGATGATTCCCTGTTTCAGCCCGTCATGGATGTAGGTCTCCAGGGACTCTTCTTCCTGCAAGGAAACAGGGTACAACCTGCCGCGAGGCAAATTAGCGCCATCTAAAAGCTCAATAGCACAATCAGAATCACGGTGAGGGGGCAGAGCGAACACCTTCTTCTTGCAGAACACATCTCGGTAGTCCTGATACTCCTCCGGGATGACCTCCAGGTTCTCTGGTTCCGGGCTCTCTATTCCTGTAGCTATGCAGGGGAGACATAAGCATTCTCGCCGACAATGGTCCGACCATGAGATTATCTCCCCGGTTCGCCACTCGAGGTGAGGATTATGTCTCCTCAACCAGGCAAGTCCTAGTATTAACTGATCCTTCGGCGCCTGTCCCTGATCATGATGTCTAGTCTTATGGCTTGTCTCACCAAGTCATCAAAAGAGGGGGCCTCCCCCTTGTGCGACAGCTCATCCTGTAGATCTGGGTTCAGTGCTTTTATAAAGATGGCCTGCAGGCAATCATCAGGCCATCGAAGATTAGCGGCAGTGGTCCGGAACTCAGCGGCCGATCGGTTCCCCTGGCGACAGTCCAACAGCCGGAATCTGGGGCTTCTCCCCACTGCTGGATGATCGAACACTTCCATCAGTGCTCGATGAAACTCTCTCTCCGAGGTAAGGAGCGGGCTGTTGTCCACCCATTGGGCTGTAGCCCATTCTTGCGCTCGTCCGGTCAGCAGGGAGACAGTAAATCTGACTTCTGCTCCCGAGTTGCGGAACATTTCGGGATGTGCCTCCATGTAAATGCCGCATTGCATGAGGAACCCACGACACTGGTCCGGATTTCCATCGTAGTGGTCGGGCATTGCCATCGGTAGAGGCGGAGAGTCTGGAAGGGGAACCTGGGTGGCATGAGACGTGACCAGTTGTTCCAAGGCTGCGATCCGCTCTTCCAGGGCCCTTGCTGAATCCATAGTTAGGCGAAGTATTCTGTCACACCTGGGCAAGAAGGGAGACAGAGATCCAGGGATGCAAGGGAACGGAGACTTTAATGAAGTCAAAGCACCCAACGCAAAAGAGGCGAAAGGCTCCGTGCAGCAGGGGAGCGATATCTTCGCTGCTGGGTGGCCGATGGTGAATGCTGTGGGCATGGGCGCGGTCCCCGGATGAGGGAGCTGGTGATGTGGTACCAAAGGGACACGCAGGAATCGTGGTCGTTCATGGCAGGCAGAGGTCGTTACCGGTGGGGTCCGTCCAACAGGGAGAGACAGGACAGGAACACACAGGGAGAGGGTGACGAGGAAAGCCGGGCTCAGCAGGATGGAAGGGTCAAGGTCGGGAGCGGGTCTGAGGAAGGAAGGTAAACGGGTCAGGATCGCACACAAGGATGACAGGGAAGGCAAGGGCAGGCGGGCTCAAACATGGGCTCAGTACTTCGCAAAGTTCCCTTGGCGAAGGTCCCGCTTATAAGGGAGCTTAATCGGTGTTCGAATAGTTCCACCTGACAGGTCCCGCCCCCGTGGGCGTGACAGTTGGCATCAAAATCACTGTATACCAGTGTAATGTTACTGTACGAGTAATGTTTTAGTGTCAGGAACTGATTTGTGAGGTTGCGTTAGCCCCAAATTGGATTTAGCCTTCACTAATCTCAAATTCAGCTTGGGCTATGGACTGTGGGAGGATGCAATCCTGATAGTATTCCACCTAAATGTCTCCCACAGAGCCATGCACTGTAACGTGATATCTATTTACATTCATTTCTATGTCCCAGTATCATGTACAAAACTTGCTTAAGAAGCTCTTCCTGGTGGTAACAGTTTTGGTTATTTACTTGTTTTTCATTAATAACATTTTAGGCGTACATCCTACTGTCCCAGCTTTATTTAGTATTTTATGTTGGATATGTATTCCAGCACAGCAAAAATCTTTTATTTTCCTTAGTAGCAAGTACTGGAACTATTTACTGGGCTGTCTGTGTTAAAATGTTTCTGTGGTGTGAGTTAATACTTTAATTTATTTGCATCAGCTTAATTTATCTATAATAGTACTGTGAAATAATTTATGAATGAAAAGATTAAATATTTTTTATTCTAGGAAATTAGAAATGGGATATATTGCAGTTCCCACAACTGAGACCAGGATAATCAGTTAGGAAATGCATGGATGGATGGATTGCAATCTGTTAAAGCATAAGAATAATGCACTGACAATTAACAAAAGGTCAAACTCTATAATACACAAGTATATGGTAATTCACTGCAGCAAGCTGGTGTTCTATTTATAGAATAGAGGATTATGGAAAAGCCCACTAATAGACAAAGATTAAGGTCAGGCTGTTTTATCCAGGTTCCACATGTTTAACATTCATGCCTGTACTTTTTAACACTTATGTCAGCGTAGAGGTTTAACCACTGAGTAGATGTGGATCAGGTATGTCTTAACATGTGTTGGAGAAAGTGATCCACTTCCCCCATCTACTGACCTCAGAAAGTATGAGACACGCGCTGTTTTACTTGCAAGGGTAGCCACACCGTCTGCAGTGCAAGCTACAAAGGTGTGGCTCCTCTACAGGGTTTATTTATACTTGACAGGAAACATACTGATCAGGTTACATTTGGAATTGAATAGGATGGAATGTATGGAATGCAATGGTGAGTGAGAGTGAGAATGGAACGTGCAGCAGAGGGGGGGGGGCTTGTGTCTGCTGCACAAGATAGAAAATTATTATTAAGCACTTACACAATTGCTACTGCTACATAGAACAAATTATACAACTTAAGAATACACGTGAGTGATAATATGTACAATTTCAACCTAACAACATGTAAAAGCATAGTTGAGGGGTTTTCACTACACTCTATCTTTATGCACATATGTATTCAATAAAGTATTAATTTCTGCAGAACACTGTACGCTGTATAATGTGTAATCATTTTCTTACATTATTTGTCTTAATAATAATACCCAACGGTATTCCCACTTATGGTCTCTAGATATATTTATTCAAGTTTCTCCATTAAAAGAATATTCCATCCATCTGCAGACTGTTTATGGTGGTTAGGTTTAGTGGGATGACTGGCGCTTATGCTGGGTAGTGCAGAGCACAAGGCTGGGATACACACTGGACCAGGTGTCAATCCATCATAGGGCACAAAAGAATGTTCATTTTCAGCATCCTCTTTTATTATGTAACTGCATTGTTTTTGTTCACTTGTTTGTTACTTCATTGTATAGTAAACATTTTCCCCCAAAGTGTATTTTATGACAAACTTACGTAGCAAAACATATTAATACATGGGGATGTCTTTCACATCACTTAGGACCTTGAATAATCCTGTATCTAGTCACAAAATTATAAGCATGTCGATGTCATCAATACCACAGATTAAGGAAGCAACTGTTGACTACCAGCTGGTTAATATCAGACTAAAAGTTTGCGCCAAATGTTATATTTAACTGCAGATTGGATCAGCCAATATTGAGGATGTAATTATGTAGTCTGTGTGTTTTTTAAGGTTTGTGATCCAAGTTTACTTAGATGTCATTTTACGATATAAACTCAATATAGGTTATTTAATATTGACATATGGCAATCAAATGGCATGCAACTCACTTAACTTGTGACTCTAAATTGCTCCCAGTGTGTGATTGCGTGTGTGAGTGTGTGCTTTTCAGTGGACTGGATCCTATCCTGTATACCCTCCTCGGGATGGTGTAATTGATTAGCAGTTAAGGAAGATGGATGGAATAAAGCAGTCGAAAGGCAATGGAAACAAAACGCAAGCCGCACACTAGGAGGTCGCAGGCTGCGGGTGAGTAAGCAGCAAATCTATAAACATCTTCACCTTAGCTGAACAGTACTCAGCCCCCCCCTCACTTGAGGGGCAGCGTGTGGCTCAGTGGGCTAAGCCTGTGTGCGTGGAATCATGAGGTCACAGGTTCAAACCCAGCCTTAGCACATCTGTGGGTCCTTGAGCAAGGCCCTTAACCCCTAGCTCCCTGGGCGCTGCTACAGGTGGCTGCCCTTCGCGGGCAACTTGATCTACAAAGAGCAAGTTGAGGGAGGCGTAAAAATAATTTCCCCACGGGGACAATAAAGGATTGATTATTATTATTATTATTATTAAAAAGACTTCCCACAGAAATCACTAGAAAACACTGCTGCCGATGACGCAGGCAGGGGGCGAGAGGGCCCGTGGCTGCTTGCTCACAGGGGTGTGGGCACCGTGCTGGCAGCAGCCAAGAGCGGTGTGTGATGTTACAGCATGCCCACATGTGGTGGGGACAGAAGATCCCCCCGCATCCTCTTTCAGACACCCTGGCTGCACTTAGTCATGAATAGAGGTAGGTGAAGAAGTGAAGCAACTGCTGGCTGTTCTTCTCTCTCCATAATACAAACTCTGTTTGCAAACCACTGCAGAAGCAATGCTGCACCCCTACTTCAGCAAGCCCAACTGGAGCAAGCAAACTGCACACTGGATTTCTAGTTACTAATGAAGCATCTGAAAAATTCCCCCACCCCACCGTCCCAGACCATCAGGCACATTTCATTGCTCATTTCCTGTCTCTGCTTGCCACATTCATACTTCACTAGTACTCACACTTGTGTGATGCAGGAATCGTGTCAGAGATAACCACAAGTCAATCTTTTCTCTCTGCCTGATTTTCTAAGCTATAGGCTTGTAGGCTTGGCTTTCATCATCAAGCCAAGAACAACAAAAGGGAACAACAACTGGATGAAGGTTTGAGACAATTGTTTGAGGTTTACGGTGAGACACTGTTTGCTTTGCGTTTTAACAAATCACTGAAACAACCCTCTAAAGCACGGATGTTCAAATCACGGTCCTCGAGGTCTGAGCACTGATGATTTCCCAGCCTTTCTTTACCTGTGAGCCCGATGTGAAGCCTCTGTGGCCAATGAGAGTCAGTAATAATTAAACTAACTACATGGGAGAAATGAAAACAAGGCCTGGATTTGGAATCAAAGTCCAGATTTGAAGAGCTTGGCTGTGAAGTTTCAGTGAGCTATAGATCTATAGATCTTATGATATGCTGATGGTACATCATTATCACACCAGTAGTTCCTGAGGTGAAACAAAAGCTCAGTACATGTTGCATATTCAACTGACTTCTGCATCGCAACAATCCCCATCACGGTTTCGATATATCGCAGGGCCAGCAAAACAAATGAAATGGGAATTTTTCAGAAATTGTGCAAACGCCGCAGATAATGCGCAATGGCCAGCAGACAACACACAAAGAGTTTAATAAGTCATAAATAGATCAAATATAGTGCTGGTTATTAGGACACCAGGCGTGTTTAAGGCAGCCTCTCTCAAAGTGATCTTGCTGTGATCTTTGTCTCCCAGATCCTTTCACTCACATGCCTGCTTTGCTCACCAACGGGACCAAAAAAAATGTAACAGATCACAGGGGGCCTGCACCACTAACCCCGGCGATGTGGAAGGGTCGACTGTACAAGTGAGACAAATAGCACAATGTAAACATATATGCTGTCAAGGAGTTGACTAAGCATAAGTGCAGCTTGCAGTTAACGCCCAGGTACAAGTAAGCAGTATGAAAGTCGGAGCTACAAAACAACTTCTAACAAATCAAGCACCTAATAAGGTAAGGCAAGTTTATTTATATAGCACATTTATATAGCGCATTATCGTACGGAGAGGTCATTTGATGTGCTTTACAGTAATTAAAGAAGCATACCGGAATAGGGTACAAGTCTATTCAATAACCAGAAGTGCGACATTCAGGGAATGTAAAGCGCAGTGCTGAGCAATTACAGAAGAGGCTCAAACACAAAAGGCAAACACAATTTCAGTTTGCAGGTGGAAAAATTAAAGTTAATGTGAAAATTACACATTTTCATTGTGGTGATAGAGAACTTGTTATTTACAGTGAGCGCAGCCAACCACAAACCAACCAACTCAACAGCACCCCCCTACAGTCCTGCTACTCTAGAGCCGTTTCAATGGATGGGTTCATATTCCATCACCAGTCTGTATGATTTTATATACTCAAGGGCCCCTGTTAACTGCAGCCCCCCCCCGAATCAGTCAAGGTAGCCATGTCCCTCCAACACCATCACTCAGTGTCATTTCCAGCATATCTTGCATACTTTATAATGAAGCAATGATTTATCGCAGATGCAAGCATTTTGTATTTTGAGGAATAATGATTTTAACAATAGTGACCTGAAAAGAGTATGTCTGTGTTGCAGAAAGAATGGGGGATGGTCTCAGGCAGACATTTCAGCACAACATCTGGATTACAAGCGATACAAGTCATCAAAGACGCGCTTCCATAAAAGGCATATCAATATTCTCAGCTTCTTTAGTTTTACTGTGAGACAAGATCACGAGAATAACAATGGGAGCTAAGCTGACGCCATTGTCTAATTTTGGCCAGAAGTGAACTCTTTCAATTTCCATTCGTATTTGCAGAGGCCTTATTTCATCTGAATGTAAAAGACTGTAAGCTGTGTGGTCATTGTGTAAATATGGTGAACTTCTAAGTGTCCATCAGTGACAGATAACAAAAGCATCCATAAATAAAGCTGTTATAAAAGCCTTTGCTGTAGTAGCTCATAGTCTAGAGCAGGGGTCATCAACTACAGTCCTGGGGGGCCGGAGCCTTGTGTACCTTAGTTCTTTCCCTGTTTCACCATAAATGATTCAGCTCAAGAGCTGTGTGGTAATTAGCACAAGGAGTTGAATCAGCTGTGTTAAATGAAGTTAAATGAGGGGAAACCCAAAAATGTGCAGGGCTCCGGCCCCCCAGGACTGGAGTTGATGACCCCTGGTCTAGAGGTTTCCAACCTATTGATGTTCTCAGACCAGTTTACACGCAAATGTGAGGAGTTACAAAAAACTGAAACCATATGATTTATTTTTTGAAACTAACTAATTCCTTCACAAACCCCCTAGTATTCATGTTAGTCATTGAAGCAGCGCATTAAATTATGCTGGTCGTGCAGCACAAGTGATTTTAAATTTGACAGTGCAGCACCACAAAAGCAGAAAATCAATGATGCAATTACACGGGACATACAGTAACTATAAAACCAGTGATATTATTCTTGTAAAATCAACCACAACCCCACTAATGGACCTGAAGAGGACTGTTACAGTGGTGTTGAATCTTGAGTAGGCAGCTAGCCTACGATGACAAACAGCCCAACGACTAATGCTTTTCTCTAGAAAATCATCATTAACAAACTCAACAGTTCATACACCTACGTGATATTGCTATTGCAGTAACACTATACTTCAGAGGACAAAAATAATATAGCATTATACAGTACTATTACTTATGTATTAATTAACTACAAACTAAGTCTTAGTTACGTACTGATCTCTGCAAAATGATGTTAATTCATCAATAATGAATCATGTCACATATTTTATCTCGGGCAGTTACTATATTTATTACTATATCTACTAATTCTGTAAACTTTTGTGAACTACTGAAGGAACCAATAAAGGAACAAGTCATGAATAACACATGTTAAATACTGATCTCATATTTGTTTATCATTAATTAATCATGGTGCATCTTTGTTACTGTGTTAATTCTCAGGACCTTTATGAGCTACCAAGGAACTAATAAGGAACATGTAATGAATAACACAAGTGAAATACTCATGTTTCTTTATCATTACTGAATTGTGATGTATCTTATCTCGAGTGGCTACTATATTTGTTCATGGTTTGTTCATAATTTGTAGTTCAGTAGTAACTATGTTATTACTGAGTACTTGGGCCCCGTCAAATAAATGGTACGGTTATTGCTATTTCAAGAAATTTCAAAGTATCAGGCTTTCTATCACCTGTCTTTCTTTTATTAAAGTCAACATTATCATGCCCAGATTTTTTAATGGTTTCTGCAGTTCACTGTTTCAGTAAGAGGTACAAAATTTTAAAGTAACTGGAGAAATATAGATAAAGATAGATCTTCATAATCTGCTTATCTTAAGGTGTTAGGAACAGTGCAGAGGGGCATAATGAAACCCTCAAAGCTGCCTTGGCAATGGGTAAACTCTGAAGGGGACTTTATCCCCTTTTGTGTCATCTTCCTTATATGACTCGACCCCTGCCTTCTGGTTGCCTGGCCATTGGAGGGAGCGTTGGCACTGGCTTGTCATCCCCCCCAGCTCCCCATTTATGTCTCAAAATTTTATTGTAATTTTATTGTATTTGGCTCTCCCTGCCGGCCCCTGGAGGATGGGCTTCCCCTTTGAGTCTGGTCCCTCCCAAGGTTTCTTCCTTCTCAGGAGTTTTTTCTTGCCACTGTGCCTATGGCTTACTCACTGGGGACTTTGGGGGCTTACTGGATGCTGTAAAGTGCTTTGAGATGATGTAAAGTCGTGATAATGCGCTATACAAAAATAAATTTGTTTGTTTGTGTTTGTATCCGAGAGACTACAGCAGCAGGCTGGTTCTTACATTAACCTACAGGGAGTTTGGACATGCACATGGAACAATGTCGAGACTGGAGAACACTGGATGGATTGCACCAGAGAGACAGGTGTGACTGATTTAGGAAACTGGCTGTTGAGCAGGGACGACCTCTGCTGGCCAAATGGGAGCGGAACGAGACAGAGGAAGATAGTGCCTGACAATCAGTGACAGATTAGAATTTTGTGACTTAAAAAAAAAAAGCATTAGGAGTCAAGAAAGAATGGTCCAACAATGTAGGCATAAGAGTATTGAAATATATTATTCTAGCTAAGGCTAATGTCTTTCTTTCTTTGCCTCGTTTTACTTTGCTACCTTTTGTACCACTGAGACACTAAAATTCTCATTTTGACCAATGTAAAACGACACAGATGGAATCTTGAATTGCTTTTATACCGCAGTATGGTCCTCTGCAGTACTTTTAATGCTTGTGACAGCATACCTTCTCCTAGCCATATTGCAGCCTTCTGTTTTTCCCGTTACAACTTTGTTGTTCATTCCTCCTCAGACAGAGTGTAACTCTCCTGGGGCCCGTTTTATACTGGCATAGCTTTTGGGTCTATTGCATTCCGTTGAGCAGATTAATGTAAAACCACGGAGAAGTGCTTCCGCAAAGAAACGATAACGGGAATCGTTGCTTCAGAGATAATTGTGTGCGGAAAATGCATTACTTGACATACTTTTTATAGTAATTTTTATAAGATCACTTTGTCATCAATGATACGGAAATTACACAGAAACCACTTCTGAAAAGTTTCACAGTTCAAGGACGTTATGAGGCAATCTCACAGTAATCTATATGCAATAATTACCAATTTAATAAAGGATTATAGGAAACAAACCTTAGTAGAAAGTAACTGGAATCTTTGCCTTACGTTTTCTATAACAATATTATCTAGCAGCATAACATTTTCTGTATGATCTGTATGTATGTTTACGGAACGGTAAGGTATACCCATGAGACGGGAACGCTTGCGAAAATTGTATAGCAATGAACATATGCGCTAACTGACGCTAGATGACGCTGTTGTATATTTCTTGGTGGCAGTGTATCAACCTAATTGCCAGTGGTCTGCTTCAAATTTCTATTAGTTTATCTTAGGCTACGGGTTTATAGTAATATGAGTGAAGTACAACTGTATTTCACGTTTCTATGTATTTAATGCATTAATTTACTTTTAAATTTACTTTGTAACTTTTAGTGCCACACACACACGCACACACACACACACACATACATATATATATATATATATATATATATATATACCGCACTACCTAAATATTATTTGGGAATATAGAAGTGATGTTAATTTATTGTATATTTGTTATCCTGTTGTAAGCTAATATTCTGCACTTATGGTGCCATTGTTTTTTAGAAATATTTTGTCAAAACACAAACATTTACTACAATTATTGTAGAAAAAATCTTCACTGTAACTTCATATCGGTATTGTTCTTCGTTGCTTACATAAAAGTATTTATGGAAGTTGCACTCCGAAAATCAGTTGTTCTATGCAGTGAATTTGACACGTTTTCATTACTTTCACTTTTTTGGCTGAGAGTCTCTTGGTTATTTATCTAAGAGAGTATTCTGAAATTCTTTTTCATTAAAAAAAATACAGTAAAACCGTAGGTCACAAAACGGCCCGCTACCATTTAAAAAAATATCTTTGTGATACTGAAATTCATTATAAGTCTCATTTACAGAAATGAAACAAATAGTATTAATAATTTGGCCTTAGTATTATTGTAGCTATATCTCTGTGCGGCATAAATTGATTTTCGTAGGCCTATATTTTGATTTTAATTGGTAGGCCTAATGAATATTTCAGTTATGTGAATGAGACTGAAACTTCGCACTAAAGATATTAGCACGCCTGTTTAACGGGAAATAAAGTTGGGGGACGTAATTCTTTGGTATATAGGTGTATTTTGTATTGAAAGGATCGATTGAGTCTTCTACAATAACTTTTAACAGTCTTTAAAACAGGATTTGCTCAACATTATGCCTGTAGCAAGATCAAGGGTCAAATGAAATCTATTTCAAATAATCCACGGAATTTAGGGACCTGAAGCAATGTTGAATAAAGTTTAATGTAATTACCGAGATCGAGTAGTCGTACGAAGAACTTTCACTTCTTAATTTAAAGCTGATTCAAAAATAACAGATATTTTACAACATTTTACAAACCTTAACCAAAGACAGTTTCTTCATACATTTTCAATCTTCAAAAGCCCATTGCTCGAATGATTTTTAGTTTCATTCAATATTCACAAAAAAGTAGTCTTTCTTCTCAGATCTGGGACAAAACAAAAAAAAGCGACAGAGGAAAGAAAGAAAAAAACTTTGCTTCTCACAGAGAAGACGGTTCCCCTAAAGAGGAAAACAGGATCCACTTTGAAGTCTAGCCCCTGCTGACTAAAGGTCAAAATAATAAATGTAGACCCAATTGAAGCGTTCAGCGCTGACAAAAGAGGCAAAACGTTACATTTTGGCAGAGGGGGTCCCTCATGGCGTGATAAACTCATTTAAAAAAAGCATAACCAAAGGAGAGCCGCCAGGGGTCCCTGATTAAAAAAAGAACATTCAACTGAGCAGACAGTCAAAACTCCCCCGTTTTTCTTTTATTCCATCCATAACAGTCTCCTTCCAGTCCGTTTATTTTAATAGAACTGCTGAGTCTTCAATTAAAGAAGGCAACACAGAAATTGCCTCCAAATTACAAACTCATCAAAGAGTGCATAAATTACCTTTCATTAGTAGCAGCTGTTCATTCAGAATAGTGTACTACTCTTACAGAAGCATACTATGCCTGTATTATTTTTATTTTATTTTATTTTTTTTTTACATTTTTTGCTTTCACGCCCTAAACAGGTAAATGCAGATTTTGACTGAGTTTAGATGCAAACGACCGCTCCTTTGAGTTTCTCTGTCCCGTTTTCACATGAAAGTGACACGGAGGGAGAAACGCCTTTGATCTGATGAATATATTCCTGAAGTAAATTCAATGAAAGATCCAGGAATATAGTGATGTCTCTGCTCCGATGTTTCATCCTTGTGATGAACAGCGACATTGCGATATTATTTGATAACATTTGAGAACGTAGATAATACTTACGTGGAAACCTTGCAGTTAGATATCTGAAGACGTATTTATATAGCCTATAGTTCGATGAAACGTCGCCTTAAACGCGTATGCATGTTAAATTTTCATTGCGCGTTAAGCGAGACAATCATTTTGAAATGAATGGGAAATAAACGTTTAAACCAGATTTTAAAATAAATTATGTATATAGAAATCGTTACTTAATAGTTAAACGGTACAGGCCTTCTGATATATCAGTTGATTATCCAGTTAACTTAAATATTAAGTATTAAGGTTACTCCCGATTCACACAAAATGCTTTCAGAACTAAAAACCTAAGGACCAAGACAAAAATACCTAAGTGAAAAATCCCAAGAAACGTCCGCAAACGTACGCTTCATAACGTAAAGTTCGAGGCTAACTGGAAACGATGCTTTACAAATTGTCCTCACTAGAGGGCTTTAAAGCATTTATGATTCCAGACAGACTCTTCAACTGTTTAGTAGATTGTTGAATAAGGCTGTAATGCTCTATAAATGCACTATATCTGCAATACAGGGCCCAAGTTGGTTTAAAGCTTTGGTAAGCCCTAATAAGATGATCACCTTAGTCTCCTGTCCCATTTAATGTTTGCTGTCTTTTTCACAGATAAGATCAGTGTTAATATCGCCGGTGTTGAAAGTTCATAGTAGTTGTATGAATAATCACAAATAAAATGGCATAATATTCATCTTCTTTGAAGAACCACATGTTTCTGTTTTCTGTTAGCTGAGTGAACATGTGTATATATGTACTAATGTAAGTAGTATGATCACATGTATGCACATATTCCTGCAGTGCATATACTAACTGGTTTGTGGTGCACCATCACATTCTGTTGTATTATTCTTTTTAACTATACAATTCATAGACACATAGTAGAGTTATTATTACTGAACATTAGACACATGCTTGAGTTTTAGCATGGTGCAGCTCTACATAATATACATGTCTTTGTTGTAACACAGAATCCTTTATAATAAGACACAATGTATCAGTCACAGAAAGAATGCTAAATATAAAGTTTGGTGAGATTCTATTGCATAGAGCACTACAAAATATTTACCTCATAATAGGATATTAATAGTTTTAGTATCTAAAGTGATTGTGTTCATTAGGAGACTTATGCTTTTTTACAATTGCATTTTTCTAATGGCAATGTCATGCAGTTACAGTATGTACATTATCCTTGTTTTTCATTTAATTTGAATTAATTACTCCTGTTCTCATTCAGAGGTGTGTATATATTAGGTGTTTCATTTCTTCCACATCCATTTGTAAGAGATGACAGCTTTGTGATGTTAAACAGAAGTCCTGCATAATGGTCTACACTTGGTTGGTTTGATTGACAGTGCGTTTTCTTCACCTTTAGGGACAAGGACCTGTGACTTCGTGACTTTTCAGTATCTCCAGTAGCATCTCCATTCATAGTAATAAAACTATGATTTACAAGCACATGCCAGTGTGGTTTGGCAGATATAGCTCTGGGTACTACTTAGGAGTGCAAGCACTAGTAAAAAGTTATTGGCATATTAGATTATTAGCATCATCACTATTAGCATCATATGAATTGTTATATACATATACATACCTCTATTTATTTTTCTCGCATCAGTTTTCTCGTTTTTTGGTTGAATTTTGACTACAGTTAATTTTTGGTATTTAGTGTACATATGTTGCTTTCCTATTTTATATTTCCTTATTTATATATTCTCTTTATTTATTTCATGTACATACCTGTCCGACACAGGGACTGCATCTAATTTCATTGTACTTGTTACAATGACAATAAAGATATTCTGATTCTGAATTTAGTATTTTTAAATAGTGGTTCTATTTTTTTCTCTGCTGCTATTAAGTTAGATTTGTTTCATTCAGTCAGTTGGTTAAAATATTCTATTTATAAGTAGAATGTTCCTTCTATAGTACTGATTTTTTTTGTCCGTAGGATTCTTAAGCATTCAGCGTTTTGACAGAAGTAAAAATTTCATATCATTATTAGTATTGCATGTATGTT
Source organism: Cyphomyrus plagiostoma (assembly GCA_019775915.2). Lineage (NCBI taxonomy): Eukaryota > Metazoa > Chordata > Actinopteri > Osteoglossiformes > Mormyridae > Cyphomyrus > Cyphomyrus plagiostoma. The sequence continues at coordinate 7,339,316 of JABFEA020000044.1, forward strand.
GCAGATTGTCATTTAGAAGCCAAGAACATTCATATTCATTAATTGACTTATCTCTCTATAGTTTGAAATATAAAGTATTTTATTCTATTTTGACATGTGTACGACTTATTTCAGACTCACGTACAATTACTGTTATTACTATTACTGCGTTTTTAGTTGATAAATTTGTATTATTGGTGATATGAGGCCACAGGAAACCCTGATTCTGTTTGTATTGTCTACTTGTCCTTTCAAAAATCTTTATACATAAATTAATTGGTTTGGAGTCTATACTGTAATAGCAATGAAATTTCATGGATTTTTAAATGAAATGAACTGAAACACTATCAGCAATTTAGAGTTCTGTATGTTTAAAAAATGCAGTATGCAACAGGTCAACCACCAATTTCTGCAAATGAATTATACAAAAGTGCAACATATTTTTTCTTCACCATCTTGAAAGGTTTGAAAGGCTTGTCATATAAATGTTGTTCTGTTAGTCATGCAGCCACAAAGCTTCCTAACAATTTACTAAACCAGTTATGAAATACCACTGCTGTTACTTACACAGTGTCAAGCCAATGTATACATGTTTGTGTTTTTGGATTCAATGTAAGCTACATTAAGTGACTATATTAGAATATAATATTTACATGGCTTAACCAATCAGCTAAATCTGTATGCATTCCTTAAAATACAGAGGAAATCTTAACATTTAAACCAGCAGGTCAAAATACTCTCTGATTTATGGTAGCTCTGACATCTTTTTTGATTTCTAGTAATGTTTTTCAAATACGATTGTAAACACATGTATGTCTTAATGCGAGGTGATGTGTCATTAATGTTGTCTTTATGTTTTTCTGTTTACTTTTCTGTATTAAACATCCTTTTGAACTTTCACTACCCTGTCCAGTACCACTGCCTAATTAGCCTTTATTGTCAATGAACGTAGCTTTGCTTTTCATACCAGCGCTAGCTTTTGGTGAGTTGTGTGTGTGTGTGTGTGTGTGTGTGTGTGTGGGGGGTGGGGGGGGGGGGGGGGTGGGGGGTGAACATATATATAAAAATAAAAAAGTGTGATTTATAAATCACCCCAAAAA
>JABFEA020000044.1:7340494-7365267 GCA_019775915.2 Cyphomyrus plagiostoma
CCCCTTTTTTTTCTTTTACCCCCCCGGCTTTGCTTTTGTTGTGTGTGTTTTGGTGGTTGGTGGGTTGGGGGGGGGGGGGGGGGGGGGGGGGTTTAGGAGGGATCAGATATATATTAATATTACATTGTGAGGATTAAATGTCCCCACAATGCAAAAAAAAACAAAAAAAACATTCACATTATGGGGACCACCTGTTCGGTCTATGGGGACCACATTTGTCTGTAAAGATCTGTAATTGCAATAAAAAACTTAAACATGTCAAAAGTCTTATATTTTGTTTTTTGTTTGGTTATTTATGGTTAAAGTTAGGGCTGGGCAGGGGTTAAGGTTGTTGGTAACGCTTCACATTAAGTGCACTTTTATAATGCATTCATTATGCATTCACAGAACATTCAGTGTACCTTCATAATGCATTCATAGAACATTCATAAACAGCATGCAAGTACGCCTTAACATCCTAACGTCTTTTAACGGCTTTAATATACATTAATAACAAACATTATATGATTATACAATTATAATGTTTGTTATTATATAATGTTTGTTGTTAATGTATTACAGCTGTTAAGGGGTGTTAAGATGTTAAGGTATACATGCGTAATGTTTATGAATGTATTATGAATACATTATGAAGGTGTACTGAATGTTCTATGAATGCAATATAAAGCATTATAAAGGTGTAGTTAATGTAAAGCGCTACCAGGTTGTCATTGTTGGGATTAGGGTTTTCCCATAGAAATGAATGGTAAAGATATGAATATAACTTACCCAAAACCAGGACTGTGGAAATCTTAGTGAAAAAGATCTGGGAAATCATCAGTATTCATTTCTTCATATATATTACTCTAAATATACTTTTAATGGCTAAAATACTTGTAATATTATTAACTTTGCAGTTGAATTTTTACCATCCTGCATTTTAAAATCAGTATATAGTGGAATATTGATATTTTTGTAGAAGCTTAATTTTTGACCCAGTGGGATCAGATACAGCTTTTATTGCAAGAGTCATATTTTAACATTTTAAATAATATATGAATCCATCAATAACTGTTTATCCGCTACTATTTATCTAGGACAAGAGCAAGAATTATTTAATGCTGATGTTATTCAATAATATTATTAATTAATATATGTTATGCAATGATGAAAGGGACCCTGCCCAGGTTATAGGATGGATGGATGGCTCGATCGATCAATCGATGGATGGTTATATATTTTTCTTGAATTTTTTGCCATGACCTGTGACTACTAAGTGTTTAAATTCCTTTAAATTTTAATATTTAAAAATATTCATTACTGTACTGGGCTGCAAAAAGACTCATTTTTTAAAGAAGTGGAACAAGTGAAAGGCATATGGTTTTGATGGTATTCACGGGTGAACGACGTCTTTATCACACTGTACAACAAAATGTTATATACAGGTTCACGTAGTATGGAAAATTTATTTATGGTGAATGGGAATAAACGTAGAGCACGTTTCCCATTTTGCCCATATAAATGTACATGTACAATACGATACGAATTTATTGTAGGGGGATCGTGAGATTTCATTAATAGAATCAGTAATGGTCCTTGTCTCTGGTTTCTTGTGGCAATTTGGACGAGACAGGCATTCTGTAAGATAACTTCCCGGGGTGGAGAGCGAGCGTGCAAGTGCACGCTGAGGATAACATCACCAAGGTAACCAGCCTCGACCAGTCTGCCTCTGTGCTGCCCGCACTAGTACCTGGGGTGAATATCTGCCACATTTCTTACCAGCAGGCGACAAAGTAAGTTATCGTTCAGTCTGTGTATATATGCAACATTGTTTAAATTCGGTGGGCGTAGAGGTTTTACGTGTGCAGTTAATTTAACACCAAGCCAGATCAAACGTCATATACATCAATGTGCATGAGGTGAAGAGAAATTCATGGGGTGGCCAGGTATATTTTCCACGTATCTCCTGCCTTAGTTGTAGCCCGTATATATTGTTAACATGGGCTTAAACGCTTCGAAAGACATACGAGGGACTACATTAATGTTGAAATAATACCGTTAGATAATCGGGAGTCATATAACCTATACGTAGGCTACTATTGGGGCTATTCGTTATGCGGCAGGAAGCTGGCTTGGTGTTGGTCTAAAATGGAATTTTATTGACATCGCAGTTTTTCTGTAGTAAAAGCTATCGGAATGAGCATTGCTTTTAAGAAATCGGTGAAGCAGTGGCACCCGCCCATGCGTATCTTCAGTGTAAGACAAAGACCATGCTACTGTTCTTTGTGCACAGAATGGAGCGTTCAGATTCCGAAGAGATGTTAGGCGACCTTTCACAGCGCACACTCGTCCCACGTTTACCTTTTCCTACAAGCTCATTTACTTATTTCCTCTGATGTTCACTTTGTTGATGTAGTACTGCAGGAAATAAATAAATGCAGCTTTCTTGTTGACTGTTACGTGATATTTGTTATATAAATACGAATGTTTAAGTTATTCTGATTTAAACGAATATGGGAAATTGAATCCTGGCGATATGCTTATAATAGATTGGAAATTTGATAATGCAGTATTAATCATATAATTCCCACTGTTATCGAAACTTATTATAGGCAGGATTATCATCTGTCGCATGCAAGTGGAATTTAAATATACGTTAGCAATGCTACATTAAAGCATTATGTGTCAAATGTATACTGTACATTGAAATAAATTTCATATTTATAAGCATTTTAAAAATCTGGGTCTGCTTTCTGAAGTACATTTTACTGATGCCTGGTATGGCATCAGCATATCACTTAAATTACGAAGGAAATAATAAAACTAATGGAAAACAGAAGAAGGCCACACTTCCGTATCAGACACTAAGGAGATCTGATTGAAAGCTGTAATTGAAATATGCAGTCTTGGTCCTCATAGTGCATGGAGAACGCCCAGGATATGACCAGCAATCTGTCTCCGCAAAGTCGGCTGTCCAAGAGTTGTAGATGACTGCACCCGGTTTGTTTCGACATTGCCAATTTGAAGTGACTAATTGTACCCACACCTCGCTCCCAAAGCACACAAGTGGGGGATGGTGATTGGATGCAGAGTGTTTTCAGATCTTTCTGCCAAAGGGATCAGCTAATTACTTAAGCGGCCGCAATAACAGGATATTATTGAACTAATGAGTCTAAAACGACTGGATTCCAACCCAAATTTTTCAGTATGACGACCTGAACACCTTATATGTCCATCCAACATCTCATGCAGTCTCATGCTGGTAAATTAAATGCAGCCTCGTTGTGTGCTGGTGGGTCTATGGAAAAAAAGACATCTGCTTACAGGAACACATTAATGTTTTTGTAGTACTAGGAAAGAATTTTGGATTCTATTTAAGGTCATATTGTAACTTGAACAGTGTTCATCCAAGCCTTGTTGATAGACCTTTGACAAGTGATTTCCATCAAATTTCTATCGAAGAGGTTAACAACTGTAAGTCAATTTAGGTAAAAAATATATTAAGGCACTCTTTTTAATATCATGGGATATAAGCAAAGTGAAACAGACAACTGCAGACCTCAGAAAGAATTGACAGTAATTTTGTCTGTCTCTTTGTGGCAATATTACCTAAATATGAACCAGATATAATTTATGTAGAACATTTTGACTGTCATGTTGAATGGTAAAATAAAATGGCTTTTTATTTATGCTGCTGTCAAGCAGGTAAACCAAGAAAAGTGGCTGTTTTTTGTCTTTCCTTAACTGAGACTGATGACTGATGTGTTAGTTATGCTGCATGACAAACTGAGAAAGTTTGCATTGGAAGAAAAAAATCTATCTTCCAAATGCCTATCCTGTTCAGGATTACTAATAGTAATCCTAAACAGATCTTACTGATGGAGAAAATGTAAAGATACCTTGTTATTTTGAATAATTTCTTTGGTTCAAGAAATATTTAGATTATAATATTTTCAAAGTCATGGTGAAAATAATTCACCATGTTTTTTGACTATGATGACACTGTTGAGTTGTTCTATCTTAAACGTTTTTAGGCAAAGGTCAAGGATTTTATTGAGTGTTATGCCATGTTATTATACAGAGTACCCTTAAAATTGACCAAATTATGATTATCAAGCAATCAAAAGTGGCTGTGTAACATTTTAGTTTCATCCAGAGAAGAACTGACTCTAAAAATGCTTTGCTTGCAGTCAGTAATGAGGTACACATCTAAATTATCCACATCCATACAGTCTGTACTTTGTAGATCCACCTTCTGTTTTGATTAAAAAAGGAAATGGCTTCCTGTAGAGCTTTAATAGTTTGCGCGTATTCCTTGCAAATTATTAAGTGTTCCATTGGGATTTTATGCAGCTCCAGCATATTTCTTGTTTTTTCTTTTGTTCCTTAAGTACCAACCGTAAGTGCTGAATTGGATTGAGGTCTGGAGATCTCAACAGCGATTTTGTGTTCACTTAACCATTTATTTGTAGTTCTTCAAGTCTCGCCACAGTGTCTCACCTAATTTTGAATACATTGATGCTTAAATCCGAACCAGGGCATCGTTATCAGAACATACAGTGCAATTGTAAACTGTTAAATTTCACAATGGACATGATTTTTTAAGTTTATTTACAATGTTCGGTTTCACCTGACTGCAGAACACTATCCCAAATATCGTGGAAGTATAGTTTCATGAAGTCATGGCACAATTTTTAACACTGGACCTTTTGAACATGCTCTTGCCTCATAATTCTCACTTGGGCAATGGATTAATAACTTTAATTACCCGTATTTGCATTCTAATGAATCTACTTTGTCATAGAAGCTCAGAATTTCACCATAGGTGGTGTGAATAGCCCAGTTTTTTGCTGTTTTTTGTTAATGTTTTCATGCGTCCAATGCCTTCATTGACCCTTGTCACAATGGAGGATGTTAGCAGTTGACTTACTAGCTACTGTGCAAACAGCACATTGGTCTGCGGTATAGGATATTTTACTGCACTTTGCTCAGCTGTTTGCCTGATAGTTCATATTAATTTTATATTATCAGAAAAAAATGCATTTATTTCAGGTTTATCATGTTTCATAATTATATTTTATTCAGAATTATATGTGTCAGCCATTTGAATGGAGATAACCTTAAAGAAATATAGATATTTATGTACTGTTCTGGTAAGATACAGACATGTGGGGTTAGACAAACTGGTCGATGGGAGGTCTGTTAATCAACTTTTACAATTACTTAGTCTGTCCATTTATTTTCTATAATCACTGATCCAGTACAGCTTCGCAGGGAGCCTGGAGCCAATGTCTAATGAACTATTGCATTAACTATACTTACTATACTTCGTTATTTCTTTACTATACTATTCACTATAATCTTATTTAGAAACAAATATATACCTCTGTAGCATGGCAAAAAAAGTGTGTTACTGAGAGCCGGCGATATTGCAGTGGTGGCGTAATTGTGTCATAGGAGTGTGTCTGATTCTCAATGTGTGAAAGCAGGCCCCATTTCCCCTTTATCAAAAGAAGCAGAACTAATAGGTTACACTCATAAACAAGTGTTTTATTAGAACATTAACTAAATGCACTTAAATAAATGTTTCTCCTGTATTATAACATTAATTAAAATCCACATGTCCAGAACGCTTTTCCAGCTGCAGAGAATGTTTAATTTATGGAACAATAAATGTGCATTTTCTTCGCAAACATGCTTATATTTCTTTGCATCGGTGTAGAATAGACATAAAATGCATGATTTGTGCTTTAGCATGTCATTTATTTTAAAGTTATTTTTAAAATAGTTACTAGTTAAAACTTGTAAAAGCATATTCCTTCAAAGTATTGTACGTTTATGTAAATGTATGCAAATGTAGGGACCACAAAACCAGTATTTAAAATCTGCTTCTGTAGAGTTGACATCAGGTAGGCATAACACTAGCACCAAATCCGATTCCCTGGTCATGTATATTTCACTACATCGACAGTAATAGAATTATGCTAAAAGTGAGTTGTATACTGAATGTTACATTTATTACTAAGTTGTCCTATAAATACTGTATATTAAAGTATGCATATATTTTGTCTAGTGCATTTTACTGATGTAAAATTTAAGTAAAATATTGTGTTTTTTTCTAGTTTGTCTTAATTCTAATCCTTTACCAAATTATATTTTACAAAATATGAAAAGAATAATATGCAGGCATGAAGAAGAATTTTTGTGTTATGTCTGTGTGTGCAGTGTTATGTTCAGATTTCATGCCTTTATTTCAATCTTTTAAGAAATTCTGTGATGACAAATACATTTTTCTAGGCATCTTAAGGAACAGAGCTTAAATTGTTTTTCTCCCGCACTATGTGTAGAGCCTTAAGTATTGTTTTTCTTGCATCACTTGTGGAGTTTTAAACCCACTATAATTTAATGTTATGACTAAGAGTAATCTATCAGAAATAAGGCCCTGAATTGGTTGCAAAAGCCAGCTTTCCATAAAGAACTGCTCTGTTTGTGGTCCAGTGTTATAATGAGCTACTTAAGATGTTTGATATTGTGTAAAGACCTTCACTATGAAAGCTTGCTTTCAAAAGTAAGAAGGTATAGGCAGATCTATAATCATACAGCATTCCTTTTCACAAATATAAAGCTGGCCAATCTCAATATTTCTGACAAGCACTGATGCTTATGCTTACTGTGCCTCGAGACACTTACAGAAAGCACCATTACTTATAAAGTGTTTTATGTCTACATAGTAAGGCCGAGGATACAATTTTTACTGCTTGTTTTGCCATGTCATTGATTATCCCTAAGTCCTTCTGATGGAAGTCTGAATGCATGTCATAATCTTAATTCTGAGTGTACAGTAAGGTTTTTCTTTTTTAAATGCTTAATAAATAAAGTGGCTTTATTTTATAAAATAAAGTGCATTTTGTGGTGGTCCTATGGCATATCCATTATTCTGTTTGCATGACTAATCTAAAATCATTATTGGTGCAATAAGCTACATTAAAGATTTTTAACATCAATATTTAACCATCAACCACAAGAATAATACAGATTTTAAACAGAGATAGAAGTCTTAGTGATCTCATGTTAAAATGTCTTATGATACCCTTGTGAACTGAAGCTACTGAGATCTATTTTTTACATCCTTCTTTGGCTAACAGAGCCTTTAGAAATGACTCACTCAATATGAGAACTCTGCAAGCTGTACATCTATCTTTGTGTTATAAGGATCATAACTACCCAATAGAAAATGGAAATACACAACCAGCAAATAAAACACAGTTGTCATTTTATTTGGGTATGACCAAAATGCTCATTGGATAATTTATGATTATTTTGCCATTAAGAAAAATAAAACAAAAATAGGTGAGTGAGAATGAGTAATACATATTTTATATAATCTTTTTTGTATACAAAACAATAATACCAAGAGATACATGCAGCATTTTTATATAGGCAACAAATATATAAGTGTTATATTGTACAACCAACACCAGAATATATGTATTTAAGTCACACCACCCCCTGAATACTATTTGCAAAATCTCCACACATAATTTACACCTTTTCCCAAGAATACACATTAATTTTCATTGTGTGTTTTTTCTATTTCTATTTTTGAATGTCAGATAAACAAATGAACATAAATTCATGTATATGTTAGGATAAGTGGGGTGTTTTCTTAGCCTTGTTGCTTTTTATCAGGACGGATAACAGTGCCTGATTATGATGTTTGCAATAATTTTAAAACCAACGTTTTTTTTCTTTTTGCTAAACATATGTTTGCAAATTATAAAAACACTTTAAAAAATCCTATCATCATTTTTTTGCGCTTTAACTTTAAACATCTTGCTGGAAAATTGAATGTATAGCCTATGTCCATTTTATAACAATTGACAGGTATTAGGAGAAAAGGAAGAAACTTCAAATTATCTTAGAGGATCGATGTCATATTGTTTCTTTGCATTTAGGAATTTTCATTGGGAGAAAAAAATCTACTTACATTTGCTATTCACAAGAAAATACCTGCAGTTAAATTAACGCATCAGTATATAGGGCCTGGTACTTTTTGTTATACACAGCCTGACCCTCCTGTCTCCTCCCCAACAGGAGCCATGTCTGTTGCTTGTTACCCCTCATTACCCCTCATGTATTTATGTACCTGTTTGTCTCATCCGATCACTGACGTTGCTCCTCCTGTCTGGCCGTGTCCTTCCCGCTACTCGCCTTCTCGTTTTGATTCCTTGCTCCTGTTCAGTTACTAAAACCCCTTCTTGCCTAACGCCTGCCTTCAAATCCTTCGTCCCGCATGCTGTGATGCTTTCCTTTGTAAACATGAGTGAATTCTAATGCTGAGCCTCTGCCGTCATGTTACCATGTTTCCATGCAAATGAGGCGCAGTGGATCTTAATGTCGTGAGTGTTCTGTGGTGATTAATCTTGTAATGCTATGAAAGGAGGTGACCAGATCGCATTATGATACATACTGTACATGCTCAGTCGTGGCTTGGCAAGGCCTAGCGAAACATCTCTCCACATTCGGATGTGTTTGTTGACTGAGTCTTACAATGTGGTCTGTTTAACCTTTACGGCATGGTGACAAAATGGATGATGGAAGCACGCTTGATAAATAAACAATGCACCGTTTAAAATAAATAAATCCAATAAAAATATAACAGTGGTATTGTATTCATTCAAATTTTGTTGTGAGCTACAAATAACAGAATTATCCAGAAGATCCACATTTGCCTGCAAATATAATATACCATAACACTGTTCAGTCTCAAATATTATGTAGGCCCAATGTAAATTCAGTAAGCTTTTCTTTAAAGTAATTAAGTTCTGATGTGCCATATCTTTCGGAAGGCTTCCTACCTATTTGGCCCCAGAATAGGTTAAAAAGGCAATGTTAATTTATGCATGGACAAAGGGGGCTGCAGATCTCTGCTATTAGGTTACCATAGTGTTCACTAATGCATGTTTTATAGAACTTGCTGTCTGGCCTATGTAGGTGAACCCATGGGAACACTTATTCACAAATCACTAGTGTTTCTGTAATAATCCGTTTAATTGTACATTTTTCCTGCCTGTCAGTGATCTAAAATTGCATTTGTGTGAAAAATGAAATTGTAGTTAGTTGTGCTAATTGTTCTGTGGAGTGTTATTTAAGTAGTTTATTAGTTTTTTTTTCTTCTCCTACATTGTGAGAGTTGTGATTAGACCAGCAGTTCAGATGGTTGAGACCTTCCTTAAACACTAGGCATGGATGGTGCTTAAATGCTTAAAGATATATTGCAGTTTAGGGTGTGTTTCAGTTATGAGTCACTGCATTTTTGTTAATTCACAACCCACTATTGAACAGGTTGCAAAGCATTTTTCCTGGTATGTGCTCCTCTTCTAGCATTATAGGTATTTTCGCTGGTTTTACTTCCTAAATACTTGTCCTTCCTAAAGTTAGCCTTCCAGCCTAGAGGAGCTAAAGTTTATAATCTGTGTTATTATTGTTATCTATGAATATCATCGGCATGCCTCCCCTCCAAGGTTCCTCCTGTCCACCTCAGTCTGAGTTTGTTTTTGTTGTTGTTATTGGAAAGGAAATCAAAGGCTGCCATCAGGAGTTCCCTTGAGCTGTCAAACCAGCCACATACAACATACTGCCTCTCGTGCTGCTTTTCCACACAGACCTGACAGGCAGATATGGTGAAGCTAGGGAGCAATCTGGCTGAGAAGCTGGAGAAGGAGCCATGTGTGGAAGACGGCTTTGATAACATCCCACTGATGACGCCCCTGGATGTGACTCAGCTTCAGCAGCCATTTCCCGACAAGGTAGCGGGACCTCCATTATGAACTAGTGTCTTTCCTTACTTCCCACAAACTGAGCATGGCGGACCATGAGGCTTGTGGGAGTTTAATTTACCCAAAAATGTTTTGAGGGCAGAAGGAATAATTATTGGTTCAGAGAGATGACCAATCAGATTGTAGAGGAGGTGGGTCCAAGCAACTGCAGGAGACGAAACCAAGACATATGATTGGTTGGTCCCACCTCTTCTAGTTGCTTAGTCCCACCTTCTCTGCAATCTGATTGGTTATCTCTCTGAACCAATCATTTTTCCTTCTGCCCTCAGGACATTTTGTGTAAGTAAAACTCCCATGAGTTTTTTCATCATATTTTTACATTTTGCCTGTATGAAAACTTTAAACTGTCTATATGAGCTGAAAATTTTTGAAGGACCATCATATGTGTATTTTTTTCACATATTACCCCTACATTCTTGTGTCACCTTTGCCGCCCTCTTAAAAATAGTAGTGACTCTACTCTTCCTCAGGTCATTGTGAAAACAACAACCGAGTACCAGCTGCAACAAAAGAAGAAAAAAAAGTTACATGTTCCCAGCATCAAGAAACTGAATATAAACCTTTACAGCGAGGTGTCTGAGAAAGTCAAGGTGAACAGTGTAACTCTAACTTCTGGTAGCTAGCACTATTTTCGTGATACATAGCTAGCTGTCTGTTAACATACAGTGTCTACTTGTTCCCTGCTCTCAGCTCACCGGACTTGTCCTCGTCACCATGGCGTTCCTTGCTTGTCTGCTCCTCCTGGTGATGTATAAAGCTTTGTGGTATGACCAACTCAGTTGCCCAGAAGGATTTGTTTTCAAGGTAAGCCACCTCAAGAACACAGCAGGCTTTATGTGACAGTGTGAAATGGCATAAACTCTGAAAAAACACACTATTTCATTCTAAACTATGCACCGTGAACACTTTTGGGATTTTTGAGTGGCTCCAGCTAGGAGATCTCCCTTAACATTTACATTGATATGAAGTATTTGTGCTTTAAGATGGTGGTTATTACTTACACTCAACTGAGGACCTTCAATGTTATTATAATATTTTTAAGGTTGCAAGAGCAATAGGTAAAATGAATACTGTTTCAGTTTCTAGTAGGCCAGGTGAGTTTATTTATACAGGACAATTCAGACGCAAGGCAAAGGATACTTTTAAATGAAAATTACATGAAAAGAAAAAAACCGTAGTAGTAAACTAGTAGAAAATATGTACCTGCCTAGCAAGAAAATATCTGAGTTCCAGGGGTTGAAGTACTATCTAGTGTTCAGTCCCTATAGCTCATTTTCCCAGTATACAGTACTTATAAGAAAAAAGTATCAATTTGTACTTTTGAGGACACAATTACTTGAAACTGAGCTGTATGCTTAAGGGTCTGCGAATTGTACCTTAGCTGTAGGTAAATGTATCTTTTAAGGCATAAAAATAGCCTCTGAGGAACATTTTTGTACCACTGGGTGTACGTTAATGTTGCCTGTACCTTGGGGAACAAAAGTATTCTAGGGCTGAACCTTTATCTGACAGTGTGGGGAAGCAAAGATCAAGTGGTAAAAGTAAAATCTTATAAGAAACAGTAGGGGGATGCTGAAATGTGGTCTGGTAGAGACATGAGGTCTGATGACATTCTGATGGTATTATAATTCTGAATCAATTTGTATTTGGGTACCCTTAAACAGAGATCCCAGCCATATCTGGCAGCCAGTTATGGGAAGGTAAGGATCAGTATGTTGTCTTGTTGATAGCTGCCCAAAAAGGAAATTACCGTGGTTGAATGGGAGACGATTAGGGTTTGGGCCACAAGCTTAGTAGGGATAGACACTAAGAATGGAATGAGAGAGGTTTTCATGCAATCCAGCTGGGTACAACTGACAAGAACAGTCTTTCATTACCTACCTAGATAGCAGTAGTTATGGGAATAAGAATAAACAGGAGAGTTCAAACAGAAACCACCTTAGGTAGGGCTGCCAAGTCCATTTTTCTCAGGGTGGTCAAGTCTTACTGAAAGTAGCACACAATTATATCTTAAATTATATCTTAAATCAGCGTGCTGCATCTTATTCATCACCCCATGTTTCACTGTTGTGTTGCTATTGTAGAGTAGCATCTCACATTGCTGCACAATTTGTTCATTTGTAGTTGTGCTGTACAAAAATTAATAATGATGCTCTTGGGTTAGTTCCTTTTGTCTGTTGTTTGACGTGTGTATTATTATTTATTAATGGATTTCAAGAAAAGCATCTGTCAGATAATTAAATGTAAATGGAAAGTGAAAAAGAATACAATTAGTATCTGAGAATATGGTTGCTGTCTGAATAGGAAATCAAACAGGTTATGACCAAATATCTTTCTTAAAAATTGTAAACGATGTTTGTTTGTTTAAACATTACTCTGAACCCTCAGTGATTTAGTATGAGAGACTGATAATGTGTTAGGATGTACAAAAATAAAAAAAAATACTGCTTAAAGCTTCATCTCATTTTATATCGTCATCCTAACTGAATTGTTTTTCATAAATTTAATGAAGTACATAAAAAGAAGGTAGTGTCATCTTTGATTTTGTATGATCTACTTTTCATCTGGAACAGAAAAACTACAGATCAGACTGCATTTTTTTACCCATGGGTAGGCAAAACGTTGTTTGTGGAACCCCCTCCCAATGGAATTCCAGAAATCAATGCATTTCTGTCACGCTAAGGGGCCCACAGCAGCCACAGGCCGAGACTCTGCCTAAATTACCCGTGTCTAGGTCCAGCAAAGCCTCTCACTCATAGCTGATTCCATTTCAAATAGTTGTTCTAACCCTATGGATTTTTGGTAGAAACAAAACCACTGCATTTATACAGCCTATTCAGAGGTGGAAAGTTCATGTTCAGAAAGTATAAATCCAGAGTAAGATTTTGTTTCAACCAACTAGATGAGTATAAAGAGTTAGAGTATTCAGCTGATTGGTTGAAACAAAACCTTGGTCTGGATTTTCACTTCCTGATCCTGAGCTTTCTACCTCTGTGCCTTTTGTGTTTAGCTGTTCTAATAAAGCAGATCAGGGTGTAATGTGACTTCTTTATGGGTGTAGCATATCCCTTACTCTTTGCCTCCAACACAGCACAGTTAAAGTCAAAGTGCTGATTGGTTGCTTTTGGGCTCAACTTGTGCTGACAAATGAAATATCTGACAAATGAAATACGTATGAAATACCATTCATTGTTTTGTCGTTGGTATCTCTTTATGAAACACTTTCCATAAAATAACAGTTTTAAGCCGTGGTCTTCAATATGCAGCAGTGTTTCCAAACCAGGTCCTGGGGACCCACAGCCAATACTGTACATGCTTTTGCTACAGGTGGCAAGGAGCAAGCAACAACCCGTATGTCTGTAGGTCCTTGAGAACTGGTTTGGGAAATACTGATTAATAGAGCAAGTCATAGATATGTTTGTACTCTTATTTGTGTTTCCTATAAATGAGTGAATTGATTTCAGCCCCAAATGTGTATGTTGGTTTCACATGAAATCTGCATGCCATTTTCGCATGCAAAATTTAGTGCTTCCCATCTGCCAGTGTTTGAGATAGAAGGGTAACTGAGTAACTGCAGTCAATTTGAAATATTTAAATTATTAAACCAGAATAGCTTCCCTTCCAGGAGGTATGCAGGCATATTGAGCTAGTATAATATTTTCTCAAGAATGAAACAAGGCTTTCTTCTGGTAGAACTATGTGCCTTGTGAAATCAGCGTGCCTTTAATTAGACTAGCTGTGACTAAACTGCCGTTAAAATCCTTCAGTGCTCTTTGAAGTCGGGAGTACAGTGGCTGTTAGCATATTCAGCAGTAATTGTTAGTAACATGAAAAAGAAATACGCCACTCATAATATTAAGTGTCGGCATCCCTGATGTAGTTTCCTGTTTAAAGTAGCTGTGTCTTTTCCTCTGGGGATAAACAGCATTATCAAGCTAACTGTAAATTAGACTTCAGATAGTATGACACATTGAGAGCGGGATAGGCATCATTGTTATCTGGCAGAACCATGTCGCCTTTTCATGTTCAATATTTTAATTCGTAGACGAAACAAGGCAGTTTCATCCCTTACTTTGTCATCTCCATGGATAGGTGTGATCCCAGATGTGAAGTTTAACTTAAACTGAAAACAATACATGAGCGGAAAGCTTTAAAACCACATTTAGTCCATGTGAAACACAAGGACCTGTATGCTGCATCCCTAAGGTTGTATTTTTACACTGCATCCCTAAGGTTGTCTTTTACACTGCATCCCTAAGGTTGTCTTTTACACTGCATCCCTAAGGTTGTCTTTTATACTGCATCCCTAAGGTTGTATTTTTACACTGCATCTTTAAGGTTGTCTTTTACACTGCATCCTTAAGGTTGTCTTTTATACTGCATCCCTAAGGTTGTATTTTTACACTGCATCCCTAAGGTTGTCTTTTACACTGCATCCCTAAGGTTGTCTTTCACACTGCATCCCTAAGGTTGTCTTTTATACTGCATCCCTAAGGTTGTCTTTTACACTGCATCCCTAAGGTTGTCTTTCACACTGCATCCCTAAGGTTGTATTTTTATACTGCATCCTTAAGGTTGTCTTTTACACTGCATCCCTAAGGTTGTCTTTTATACTGCATCCCTAAGGTTGTCTTTTACACTGCATCCTTAAGGTTGTCTTTTACACTGCATCCCTAAGGTTGTCTTTTATACTGCATCCCTAAGGTTGTATTTTTACAGTGCATCCCTAAGGTTGTCTTTTACACTGCATCCCTAAGATTGTCTTTCAACAATTAATCTCAATCATTTCAACATGATGGCAGCTGACATTATTCTACTGGGGATTCCAGGCCAAAGAAATGTACCAAACAAATGACCCCCGACAATGAAACACACAAAATATAGAAAAATCGAAATATTGGAACCCACCTTAATTAAAACATGGGATTTGGGATTTACAAAGAGGTTATTAAATCTGACATATTCTCTCTTTCAAGATACAACAGAAATGGTGTTATGCACTATGCTCTGATCGAAATTCAATAAGATACACAGAAAAGACAATTACTGGGTGCTTCTTGCTGTTTCGCACAGGGTATGTAGCCAGCTTGCTTTCACATTTTGCTTCTTAACCCAGATGCCCCAGGTAAACTTGACTTAGCCCCTCATCTTTTCAATAGCCAGAAACTTCCCTGGAACGCGAAATATGTGTTGCATACACCGATTCCTAATAAAATTACAGTATTATAGAACTACAACTATGCAATTCCATGCTGTAAACTGGCACCAGAGCTTCCCGCCACGTTGCGACGTTCTGAAGCGTCATGGAATGGGCGTGCTCAGATGGTTAAAGGCGTGTTTCTCCAAATTCCATCTGACCAATAGACGTGTAAGCTGCTAAGGCCCGGCTCTCCGTTAAAACAGCGCCAAAAGTCAGAAGCAAAAAAGCATTCCAAAAGCAAAAAAAAAATTCCAGAGGCAACATTTTTTTTTTGATATTATGAATACATATTTTCATTCTGATACTTAATGATATGCTTGCGGTTTTCAAATTTTGACTGATACTTTTGGCACAAAATTTACTCCATATAACCATTCGTTGACAGATTATGAACGCAACCGGATCCATATAATATTGTGCACAATATTGGAAATGAACATGATGCAAATGTCAAGCACAGGTGCATAAAAATCAATTTAAAGTAATTTATTTTCTTTGTTTAAATGGTGGTTTCTTATTTATTTCCCCTCAGACTACAGATGAGCACATTCAAAGTAAACAACACACATTATATAACAAGCATAATCCTGCTTGCCTGTTTCTTGCAGTGCATTTTTCTGTATATGTTATATCCTAGTTGACTTCTATTCAGTAGCAGTCAGGAGCAGACAAGTTCGAAGGTCTCTTTGTGAATTGCATTGTGTCCTATATGTACCCCCCCCCCAAAAAAAAAAAACTTCCCCCTCCCCAGCACAAGCATTGTACCCCCGCAGCCCTTGAGATGTACTACTCCGAACGGGAGACGGGCCCACGAGGAGGCCTCTACACGGCCATCAGCCACTTGAACCAGGCCAAGAAGACCATCCCTGAGATGCCGTCGCCATGGCTACCCGTCATCAACGCTCTGAAGGAGGCAGAGAAAGCAAAAGAGGAGTCCAGCCATTCCCAGCAATAGGCTGTTTTTCAGCAGCCTGGGGAGCAGTACAATTTCGGCGAAACTCACATGGGAGACCATCAGAATCTACTGTAGTGTTAACATTTTTCGAGTAAGAAAGAGCAACACACGCACTAAATAACCAAGCTAGTTTAGAACGTGCCTGACTGAAGCTTCTACCCACATTTAGAAATAATATGTATACAGCTCTTTTGTGAACTTTACTGGAAGTACGCTTGTGGCGTGGTGTGTATGTGTGTATGAGAGACATGTGAACCTTTTGGAGATACTGGAATTTCCAGCAATTAAAATTTTAGTGCTAATTTTCATCATGGATTGGTAAGGAAAAGTAGACATTTTCAAGACTTCAAATGTTACTCATTTTGCCTTAATCTTACTCATGTTTGACATGCTTCATGCTACTTAAGCTAGGTTTACACTGCCAGTTTTAATGTGGCTCAGTTGCGATTTTTTTGGCGTAACCTATACAGATCGGATTTTTCCCCCCAAGTGTAAACAGCAAAAAAAACACATGGGGGTTCAATCTTTTGAATTCCCATTTAGACCACATGCATATGTGGGACCTGTGTGAAAATCCTCAGACTGGGGTTTTATGCTTTCAAGTGATTTTTCCTGTCATTCTCTGTGCTGCACATGTTTACATAAACTTCAAGAGTAAATGAGAAGCGTATTCTTATGTGGTGACATCACCATCACAAGTATAAGGCGCACATATTCTAGAGCGTCCAAAATAATGACGATGGACTTAATTGCAAAATATCTTTTTGGCATATAAAAGTCAATGTTTTTATTTTTCAACAGTAAATATGAGAGGAACCAGCCATAATTCTTGCAATGATTAATATATATTTTGACTGAGCTGTTGCTGAGAAATGTGAATTTTCATTTGATTTACTGCACATTTCAGGCTTCAGGTGGGAGATGGAATCTCAAATGATTCAGTTCACCATACTGGCAATCCTGGTTACCTGGAAAAGTTAGTTAAATGCTTTTTAAGTTTAACAATATTGAAACCTGTAGTTTGTACAATGTGACATCACATTTAGATTGTTTACTTGGTTTTTTCCTAATAAAGGAATCAGATGTGCATTAACATGAAAATTACAATGAAAGATCACACTGAATCTTTTTCTACCTGCAAAAAAATGTGTTAAGTCAGATTGATCAATGAACTATTGTGATGATGGTTTAATCAAAGATTAAATTGGAAAAATATGATGAATAGAGGTCATTAGTAAATATTGAACATGTGAGGAGTGAAGACATCATAGGAAGCACTTGTTAAATTTTTCCAAGTTAAAAAGAAATCCATGTACATCCACAAAAAGCTGCAATATCTTACTGATCTGTGTAACATTATTAGTAATTATATTATTAGTTCATTATACGCTAGTTAAGTTTTTTCTCACAGTTAAATATGCCCACTGTGTTCAAGTCACCACTGTATTCTTTATAGTGAATGTCTGCTTAAGAATTAGCTAAATAGTCTGTACAACACTGTCCATTATTTTATGAATCAGTTAAATGTTTTCTTCCTATACCTAATTATGAGTGAGGCGGTGTCCAAGCTTGAGTAAAACAGACTACTTGAAATTTGTTATCCTATAAGGTATTTTGTATGTACATTTTTCACATTAAAATTGTAAGCATTTGGTTTGTGCTAAAGATGCCATAATTTAAAGAATTTTCATGACAATCATTTGAACTTACTTTTAAAAGCTTTTTTTCCTGTTATATATCTTGCTGCTTGTTTGGCCAAAATGAAACAGTGGCTAGAATGAAATTGTTTGTGTTCACCTGTGGTGCATATAGCAGATCTAAAGTACTGAGAGCATTAAGTAGATATTCCAAGGTTTACTTTTATTTTCATGCTGGCTGAACTGAAGCAAAGTTTTTGTGAAATGTAATGGTTCTAGGAAAACTTGTCAACATTCATATTGTTAAACTCCAAAAGATTGCAGATAACTATAGATAAACTAGGCCCTTTAGTGGAATGGTTCTGTTTCGTGGACACCTTCTTGTGCTTTGGTTTTAGATAACCATGGTATAGAGATATGATGTTTGTGTTTGTCCATGTTTCAGGATTAGGAGGGTAACTTAAGAGAAACTGTAACGCTTTAAGCTGTTACTACATGGTGTGTTTCATTTACATTTATTTACTGATTCTTGCACAATGCTGTTTTCCAAAAAACATTGTATTATCAGGAATAGGAAGCTTTACATTCCTAGAGGAGAAATGCACAAACGCATTTTTATACTCACTATAATGCGGTTTCTTGTTGAACTGAAATGCTTTTGGAAATGCAGGACATTTGTGTGAAAAATTAAATGGACTGACTTACATGGGTGTCTAGCTAACCATTGTAATGTGTGAAATTGAATCTTACTGCTGGTCATTTGTTTCCCATACCCAAGGGAGATAATACTAGCCACTTCTGAAAATTAATAGTGAAAAGGACTAGGAATAATTTCCTAATTTTAACTGAAAGTATTACGTGGATTCTTTGTATTATGGCATTATTTTTACCTTTTCAAAGCAAAATATCGTTTTATTATCTGGTTTCTTGTACTGCTGTGGAACTCTAAGCATAATCTAAGTTTTTTTCTTTGCTTTGAGATAAATAATTTGCTGATCTGGAGAACTTTGCTTTCAAACAATTAATTAGAAATGAATGTTTAGAGTGCTTTCTAAAATGTCCATTGAATTTCTTCGAATGAAAGCAGATGCATGACCTAAGAAAATGTCCATAAAACCTTTCTCAGTCACAAACATGCTTTAGCTTATATATTGTTACTTTGTAATTCTATTACAGAAAGTCCCCCCCATGGCAATAGTTGGTAATATCATATATTTTCCTTATCTATACTATGACTGGAATTTGTTTTCTTTTCTAATAATAATAATAAGTAATAATACAAGTAATAAAATAATAGTATTTTCAGCTCTAATTTTATGACATGAGGAGTTCCAAGATTTCCAACACCACCAAGAGTATCAGCAACGCCTAAAACAATGTAACAGTTTTCATGGTGTAGGAATGCATAGGAAGCGAAGGATTTGCTTGTTTTTACAAGGAGACTCTCTGTCTTTGTACTTATCATACAAAATTATAGTAATCTTGTTTTAAATAGTAAAATAGCAGACAATCATTTAAAATATATTGCAGATATTACTACTGCATTATTTTGAAATACTGACAATTAACAGAGCTCATCTGGTCTCCAAAGTTTTTTTCAATACGTCAAGTGCTCTGATGACATCAGAGGAAGATTTGTCTTCTAGCAGAAAATGGTCAGCTCTTTATTGGCTGTTTTAGAAATTGTAAATGAATATTTGTACTGTTATGCAGTGTTCAGATGATTAGATCACTTTCTTTGCTACATACATTTCTTTGCTCAAGCATTTGGATGCATTTTCTGTTTCCGTTGAAATGTGGCATACTGTATTGACTTTTTTTGGTGACACAAGCTGATAAAATGCATTCTTGATAATTGATTTAGATTATTGATTTAGTAATGCATGATACAAGAGGAGAACATATGATACACATTTTTGTATTTATTTCCAGTGATGATTGGTTGTAGTCTATGGTATAATTCTCATTTATTTCCATATTTGATTGTCCCCAGCATACACAGTACTTTGAGGTTGACTTCATGGGTCATAACTCCATGTGTTCCATTTAACCAAAACTACTTATCTGTGTTAAGCTAGCGTTAGACAATTTTGGCTGCAGACTGGATCTCAGCTTTTTGGAAGTTAAGCTGTAAATGATGGAAGGGAAATATCCCTTTGTGACATATTTTCTGAAACTGTAATTTGTGTACCTGTGAGTTTGTGCTTCTGACTCATAGTTGCAACATGCACAGTAAATGAACAATGTCTGTTTGTTTGTTTGTTTGTTCGTTCATTTATTCATTCAATCATTTATTTATTTAATTATTTAGTTTATTTTATTTGATTGAAGGGTTTACATGTCAAAGATTAACATGAAGTATAGGACTGAGGTGTTAGACATTGCCCTTAGAGTAGAGTTGTAAGTCAGATGATGAAGCCTGATCCCCAATTCATTTGATCATTGCTTTTTTTTTAACTAGGGTTGAAATGCTAAGGGTGACTTATGGCAAAGTATCATTTCTTTAACCTTTTAATACTAGACAGCTTGATGCACACTACTTAGGATGTTAGCAGCAGCTGATCTGTCGATTGATGGCATTACGTTCCTTTTTTGTGTTTTTGTCATATGGAGCACTTTTTAGGCTGCTCCCAGCAGATGTGATCTTATTGCAAGCCCTCGTACCCTTTTTTCGTGTCAAGTACTGAAGTGCCAAAGTTACGTTGTGACTATGTGCTTTGAATTTGTCAAAAATAAAGAAAAGATCAATGTTGACCTTTTGCATTAATAATGACATCATGTTTTTTATTGCATCATTACATAAGTGGAATCAAAACATTTATGTTATTATATAGTATCAGGTACATCTGGTTGAGTGACAGATTACCCAAAAGTTTAAATATAACAGGAGTGATCATGACAATCATTTTTAATAATAATGAGACTGTAGTCCCTTTCAAAGGGCATGTTTCTCAATCAAGTCCTCGGGGACCCCCCAGACAGAGCATGGAGGGAGCAAAAACGTGGACTGTATGGGGTCCCTGAGGACTGGGTTGAAAAACACTGTTCTGATGCATAAAGGAGTGCAGCGGGCTATGGTTAAATTGGGGGAAGCATGTATAGGATGTTTAGGTGAAAGGTTACAGTCTGAAGTAGCAGGGGGGCCGTTCACGTTTTTGTCCTCCAGAAATATACATCAGTAAACATGTTTTAAACCTGTGAAGACCCAGCCTGTGATGATCCATTGAAACTGTGGTGCAAACAATGACGGTCTTGATGAAATTGGCTGGCTAAACTCGCGCAGCAGATGTAAACTGGAATCTTAGGCAAAGACGGACGGGAGTAACACAGATGCAGTCTCTGCGCTGTCCCATGCTCATTTTTTTTTCTGTACTGCGTCTGCTGCTGCGAAGCTGTCTGCATCTCATTTTCACCCTCCATCTACACGCCGCCGCGCTCGCCTCTCAGACGTGTGACTGCGCCTCGCCGTGCCCGCTAATTAAATCAACATTGCCATTTATTTACTTTGTTCTCCGCGAGTTGCTGAGTGACAGACTTTAGAAGCAGTTGGCCTTCGGCGTGGAACTAAATAAAGTGATAAAAAGTATTTATGAGTTCCTTTATGGACCACATGGCTGGTCAGTGCACCCTGTGCCGTGCCAGAAATGCTTATATTTAAGTATGGGAAAGATTACATAAAAATCATCTGAAAGCAGTAACACAGTTGATACTCTTGGAAAGCATTTGAAACACATTCCTGCTTCCTGCTTTTTTTTTTTTTTACAAGATCAGCTTTTAATAGTACAATAGCAAGATGGCATTTAATAAAATCCGAGCCTGTGGTGTTATCATCCACCTTCCCAAGGAGGAAGCTGGGATAACAATAAAAAAAAGGTTTAATTAAACACCACCTTAATCAAATACTTTTTTTTATCTCCTGTGGCAGTTCATTTCTCAAAAGCGAAGCTTCAGAGTTTAACCAATATCTGCATACTGATTTATGTGGCTGGGTCGACTTCGGGGACAAGGCCGCCATTACAATACTCACTGACAGAAGACCCTAATGAGCCTCAGGGCTACTGTCCCGGATGAAAGGCCGCTACCGGAATTGTGCCGCCGTTATTCACGGCTTAAGCTGGGACTTTAAAATTTTATTTCACCTTCCCTCTTTAATGTAATACAATAGCAAACACTGAATAGCTACGGTCTGCCGGATAAGTCTTTGGAAGGTGGATGGGAGGATGGAATATCTTAGGTTGTGGAAGCAGTTTGAAAAAGCGGTGATAACAAGTCGAGGAGCTATTCTGCACTTCTGAGGCAAAGAAGAATTGAAATGATGCCCTCAAAGAACATTGGAAGGAAGGTGGTGGGGGAAGCAAAGTAACTTACACATCTGTGAAAACCAAGAACCCGTGGAACCGTTACTGTACCTGTGGCATTTTCCTGTGGTGCATACAGGCCACTTTGGTGAAAGAGGAGCTTTGTGTGACTGCAGAATAGTGCTTCATCCTGCATATTTAAACAGTATGGAAATAATAAAGTAGGACAGTCATCTGTGTGAACGTATCAGAATACACCATGGACTGTCCTACTTTACTGTACCCCGTGTGCCCATGTGAGTCTTAGCACTCATTTCAGTAGCAGGAATGCATGTCAATTTTCCTCCATACCATCAAACCACGCATCTGTAAGGTGTCTTCAGATGTCAGTATCTGTCTCTCTCTGAATCATCACTGGACTCTTCCACCTACACTAAATTATGTACATTGCATATTTATAAGGAATGTTCCTCCTTATTTGAACCACCAGTACTGTACTATATACTTTCTTATTATTTGTTTGTTTGCCTGGTATGTTTTTTTTTTTTGCTACACCATGTAAGCAGAATTACAAAATAGACCTTATAAACACAGCTGCAGCAAATCAACACCATATCACTCCTATTCAGTTAACACAAACATTCCAATGAGTTGACCTGTTATGTGAATATGTTTGAACATTTGAGTTTAAACAGCTTAAATGTTTGAATTTTACCCATGACACCAATTCTGTCGATTCTTTTTCACTGTTCAGTTAACTGGCAGCATCAAAGAAAAGGTGCAGAACTCTCTGCCTTGGTCTTACCCAGTGTCCTGTGGTTTCCACCCAGCACATGTCCCTGGCTGCCTTCAGAGAGGCGGGAAGACTGGCCTCCCTGTCTGGGGTCTCTGCCGGCAGCCAGACACGGAAATGGAGTAGCTGAGCACTGGTGTGACCCTGTGGGCCTCTATTATATGTGAGCTCAGTAGGTCTTCTTGGGACTGGCGCCACTAGTGAATGTCATACATTTCCCCTATTCAGGGCATCGGTATTCATTCATTCATTCATTCATTACACGGTTATGCTTTGATGGTGGGGAAAGTGGACACACCTGTATGTGCTGATAATATGTATACTGAAATCCCTCACCTGCCCTGCTTTCTTGTGGTCTTCATTTACCAGTTGTTTTGCCTTAAATTCCTATAAAATCCCCTTAAAATAACAGAGGCAAAGAACGGAGAATGATAATTTGCGGGGTTGCTTGGTAACATGCTGCCACAAAGTTTAATAATAAACCCTTTAATTAAGTCTTTTTGTGGCTCTCCCTTGTTCAGTCACCTGCTTTATATTATATCTGACTGAAAAGCATTAGCTAGTATTAGCGAATGATTGGCATATAAGATAACTGCACAGCATATTTGTTATTTTTTCACAGTGCAATTATGCATTTAGGTGCTTTTGGACACTATACGTGACTGTATGATTTTGAGACTTCATCATTAGCCATATTGCCCCCTCCTGATGAAAAAAGTAGACACTTCACTGGCATGTTTTGACCTTGTACATGTATGTATAAATATATACAAGCATGTTACCATTCCGATTCTTATATTTCTGGGCACTAACCCATGGTATTTATTATAATACCACATAATCTCCCTTCATTAAATGGATTTTCTCTGCTTGCATGATCCGATCGTTGACTTCATGTCACAAAAAGTCCCAGATTGCCAAGACCCCGACTGATTTGGCTGACATTTATATTACAGTAGTTGTCATCATGGAACTAATTAGATGTAATAGATTCTCTGTCAGTTATTAAATATCGCGTTGCTCAGTTCTTAGTTAGAAGGCATATCATAGGAACAACATTAAAGAGCTATCACACTGGAAATTACATGGAAAGGATAATAAGTCAATAAATGCAACAAGAAGCAGGCAAATAAAGTTGTGCTGAAATGAATTTCCTCTCCTGTTTTCTATGTTTATTATTTTTCTTTTGGATTTTCAAGAATTTGACCTTTAACTGTTTGAAAAGGGAACTTCATTAATTCAGTGTAGCTGCATAAAATCATAGTCATGCTCTTGGACAGGAGCCCCTTACTTCAGGGAACAATAATTAAAATGATTTTGTAACCGCATTCTGGAAAGCAAAAGATTTAGCGTTGAAAATGAAGTTTAAAACTCCTTCAACACTTTTCATAAACAAATCGAATGGCTGAGACAGTAGATTCTTCGCAGCACTTTACAAGTGAATGAAACCAATCTGAAAATTATATTGCAACCGCAAATCCACAATAGAATTTAAACTCTACTCTCTGGACAGCAGACAGAATAATTAGGAAATCAAACTTTAACTCGCAACATATTCTGTTTCAATTTTAAAAAGGCCAAATTGCATAATGGGATGCAGAAATGATACTGACACTTAGGACCTTCAAACATAATCCAGATTCACTTCAACCACACCCAAGTGCGGATGTTTCCATACACAAAGCGTGTGCAAACTTTTCTTTGTTTTGTAAAACAGCAGCTAAAGAACAAACCTGAGTAAATTCATAAACATTCTAGCTGAAATATTTTTTTACATAAAGCATATATTTACAAATAAAAACATCATACAACTGAAAACGAGTGATTTGGGGAACTGCCAAATGTTGTATTTGACTTAATGAAAAACTAAATCCTGGATAAAAAAAGGTATCATACTATAAAATAGTGTTTTGTAAGTAAATGATTGCTTCTGTCTAAACGTGTATCACCGTGGAGACTTCAAGAAATCTGCCAGATGACGCCAGCTGGGGTATTTGTCTCGCCGGGGGTTGGGGTGGAGGGGCCCTACTCAGTTCCTTGGCTCGTCTCATCTTAGATGTTCCGGCCTGATA
>JABFEA020000044.1:7365367-7387219 GCA_019775915.2 Cyphomyrus plagiostoma
CCCCCCCCCCCCCCCCCCCCCCCCCCCCCCCCCCCCCCCCCCCCCCCCCCCCCCCCCCCTGTTGGGAATTCAACAAAAATCATTTACGGATTTCATTATGGTTATTATACTCATGCAATATGATTCAATGTAAAGGAAAACTGTTACACATCAGAATCTTTCCTAACAAATTATCTTTCATCATTTTTAAGCTTTGATTAAGTACTACTTTGTGTGTGTATGTATGTGTATGTGTGTGTATGTGTAACACATGGATTTGTTCCAAG
Organism: Cyphomyrus plagiostoma; assembly: GCA_019775915.2. NCBI lineage: Eukaryota > Metazoa > Chordata > Actinopteri > Osteoglossiformes > Mormyridae > Cyphomyrus > Cyphomyrus plagiostoma. The sequence continues at coordinate 7,365,634 of JABFEA020000044.1, forward strand.
ATCCTGCTGATGGAAATGGGAAACAGTGGCAGACATGCATGCCACTCACTTCCTTTCCTTTACAAAGGATGGCTCCACGTCGTCTGCAGCTATCTGGGTCCACCAATATGAAATCCATATGGAGCGGCTGCAGCGCTGTAGGGCTAGCGGCCATGGCAGCTTAGAAGAAAAACTGTGTTTGGAACACTGCCATCTAGAGGGGGTACTGCAGAGTGCAGCATCCTGTATCTCAGAACACAATGCAAGTCAATACAACACAACATGCACTTCAGGCATTGTATATGTCGCTCCATATTTTTTGTAATATAACACATTAAATTTATTTATGAAAAAATACATTTAAATATTTTGCCGGATTACTGTCCTGACTTTCAAGGTCATCACAACCCAGAAGATTCTGTTATACTTACTAGTATTTGTACTTCTTGCATGTATTATCGGGGTTCTATGAATCTAGTTTTGAAAGCATGTCATGTTGTGATTTATATTTATCCTAAATGTTATGGATCGTTACATTTTCTTTAGTTTATTAATTTGGTAATGTATTTGCAATTAATTTTATTGCATACCCATGAAACATTAAACATATTACTTATTGCCCTTCTGATGCTTTAAAGCAGAGTCCCCCCAGATAATAAATTACTTCTGTCCTCTACTTACTGATGCTTATTCTTGTTTGAATATTCATCAAGCTATTTAACAGCGTTGCCAGACATTTTGTTAAAGTATCGAAATGTGTACTTATTCTGACCTATGTTAAGCTGAAGTATAACTATTAGTCAAACATTAAATTTATTTAATGACATCCTACAAGTAAACTATTGCGTGATGCACCAAAGGGTCAGGCAATTAGCTTTTTAGAAAATAGCTTTGGCATCCCAGTCAACAACTGAACCAACATGTTGGTTTGATTCAGGTTCTATGGTTTCTAATTTAGACCCAGACAGGGGAAAATAAAACGTTTGAATTAGGCTCTGTCTGTAAAATCTCATACTGGAAGGAATTCTATTAAGCCCTGTCCCTGTTTTACTCTGGCAGTCACTAACCCTGAATTTCACAGCAAGAGCTTGTCTGTTTTTGGGTTAAAATAAAATAAAGAAAAATAAAAGAAATTGACCTGGAAGAGAGGAGGAAGAAAAATTAGCTGGCTGTGGTAAGAGTCATGATTCATGTAATGGGTTAGCTCTTGAAACCATGCCTTTGGAAACATCACAATGATATCAGAAGTTTGTGCAGTTATTGCAGGAGGAAACACTGTGCAGCCAATAGGGATCTTCATATTTGATTCCTTGAGTGTTTGAGGATTATTAAGCAAAAGAATCAGGAAAAGAATTGATCAGTTCCAAACAGTGGTTGAGCAAGCAATAAGCAGAAGCAGTCTCTTACAATAGGAGCCTGGGGCCTGTCTCGACCTGAGCCCTCACCATATCGCAGTGGCTGCCCTTCTACCGCGTGTTAATGTCTGCCCTCCCCGAGCAGCAGGGTCCCCCGCTGCGCCTTTGCATATTTCATTATGCAAGTCTCTGTTCCTGCAGTGGCTGGCAGAATGCGCAAATCCCCAGAATGACCAGTGACGAGTTCCTTGTGGTCCAGACAGGAGGAGCAGGCCGTCCCAACACAGGAGAAGCTCGCTGGGCAAAGCCGACTCTTTAGCCTGACTCTCCTAATCAGACAGAGCCATACCACACTGGATAACAAAGCAGGGATGAAAAGCCCCGTGCTTAAATAAATCAGCTATTTAAAGTAATTGAATTTGCATTTTATTACGTTTGACATATATAATGTCATTACAAAACTCACTTATCCCACAAAAACTACATGTAGTTCTCTGTCTTTTTTTAATGTTTGTTTCCTTCTCATGCATCTTATTTGGTTGCATATTTTCACCCGTAGGTCACACAATGGTAGGCACCGTTAAGTAAAAGAAGCCAATCTCAGGGCTTTAAGAAAGGGACAATAAAAAGAAATGACTAACAACTGTCAGCAAGTAATGAGTGCTGGCAATAAACTGTGACGCTCTCCAGTTGGCAAGCGCTGGGGAGAAAGTAAGCCAAGGATAAATTGATTGTCTGTAACTATTTAAATGCAACATTTAGCTGTGATTTATGCAAAGAAGAATGGTATTATGTGGGAACATTTTCCAAGTGTAGCAGCTTGCAACAATTTAAGTTATATTGGGGAAAAACCACTGAAATGAATGTTTGAATGCACTCCATAATGAAATGGATATATTTTTTTATATGGAATAAATTGGCTCAAAAACCGGTAATAAATTCTAGTCGTATCACAAGACTCTGGTTCTTTCATAGTAAAGATTTCGCAAATATTTCAGGAAGAGGGATGAGGAAAGGATAAAATTACAGAAACCAATTCATTAAGCCTGAGAATATTTGCTTGATCTATATCATGATAATTGTGGACAGTATAGGCCTATGTATACTTTACAAAATGTCTAAATTGTCATTTCCCAAAGTAGTGGTGAATGAGCCAGTGTACTGTATTCTTTGATTGATGTTGTTAGTGAATTATCATTACAAAGCTAAAGAGATGGTATTTTACCTCTAGGGATAGTTCCACGAAGCTGTATGTATCATGTTTTTTCAATTGTTAGTTTTAAAAAATTCATTATCTACTAGGATTGTTTCTTTCCTATGTACCTGTGCTTCTAATGACAACTTGCTGTATATTTCTACGATAAAGAAATTTAGCTACTTCTAATTTTTTTTACTAAAAACATTGTCAAAATACACACAACTGAATCACTGGTCACAAAGCTCAACACTTTGATATATGTATTCATTGGAAATTCAATGTCGTTCCGTGATACTTGTCTCAAAAGTAATAATAGTACTTTTCTAAGCATGTACTGGGAGTTGATGGCAAGTGGTTGAACTGGTATGTGAGAGAGAAATATAGAAACAATTGCAATGAGTACAAATGAGGCCTGTGTCTCATGAATGATCATAATGACTTTGGATCATTCGCTTTACATGATGATTTAGCTGCGTTTAACACTCATGACGTATTTTTAGACGTCTAAATTACAGGCCTGCCAAATGGAGTGTCTGTCTGCGGCGACGTGTGTGTAACCTCTGCGGTCTTTGTTTCAATGCGGTGTCTTTCCTAATGGATGCCAACTGTCATTCCTTCCAGTTTGAATGGGCAAAGAAGTCACAATTTTACTAATACCCCCCATGTTGCCACCCCAGTCCATTGCCTGCTCTAATACACTGGTTTCATTCTCACACACCCACAGTAACAAGATAGTAAATATCTTCCTGACAGTAGTTTGTTAAGCTTGTCAATATGTAGAAGTATGTTTATACAAACATACATAAGACAGTGTGGTGGTGCAATGGTTGTCCCTGTTGCCTCACACCTCTGGAACCTTGGTTTGAGTCTCTACCCTGGCTCCATGTGTGTGAAGTTCCCATGTTCTCCCTGTGTCATTGTGGGGTTTCCTCTCAGTTCACCCCCCCCACACACACACACACACACACACAGCTAAAAAACTGAATTGGAGTTACCAAGTTGTCTGTACCTATGAATGGCATGTGTACCCTGCATTGGCTCCACATCCTGGGTTATTCCCTGCCTTGTGCTTGTAGCCTCCAGGATAGGTTCTAGAACAAGTGGGTACAGAAAACGGACGGACTGAAAAATATATGTCACATTCAGTCTGGTTTCCAGAGTCACATTGGCTGTAATATGGACACATTTCATCGGATGGATTTCATAATTGCATTTGTCAATATTAACACTTATATTACCGTATAACAAACAATGTGCTAACAATGCAGGATTGAATCTACGATGCTTGGGTTGTCCCAGATTATTTATTTTGGTATGTTTGAGTCTCTTGACTCTTTAAGCAGTACTGCTATGGCATGGGCTGACCCCCCCTCCCTGAGGCTGAAGTTTAATTTTTCTTTACACACAATACCACAGTAAAGGGATTCATATTTACTTTGCATGTGTTAGCGATTACTAATTAGCTTTGGGCAGGTGTTCTGGTTATGCTGAAGAGTGCAAAGCTTGGCCCAGATACCACAGGCCATACAATTAAAATTTATAATGTGTTTGTTTTTCAATGCAAAAATGTCTTTGGTGAACCAAAACTAGTCAGTGGCAGAAAAACAAATGATTAGATAAAAAACACTTCAAACAATTCTGTATTAAGAAATTAGTACCTTGAGTATGCTAAATAAAACATTATAATAAACCAGACAAATCTGCTTTTTCCTAAGATGCTTTTACAATTTTATAGGCTCCCCACATCAACAAAAACTGCAGAAACAATCATGATGGTAATTGTTGTTGTGCCTTTTCTTTTATGGTATAACATCATTAACTGCAGATGGTTTTGCAGAATTTATGGGTCTTCCTTGTTTTGCAGGGCCTTGTGCTAGTTAGTCATACAATAATGGAACAAATTTTTCAGGACAATTTAGAATGTTTTTTTTTTCCACAATAATAACCAAAGCAAATGGCTTTGTCTTGTATTGCTCAACCATTTTTGTATTAAATGCAAAATAACAGCTTTAGTGGACTGCTATGAGCAATGAAAAACAAGACTGGGTTCAACTGACAAATTTGTCAGCTACAAAGTGACTCCTGCATTCGCATTTTAAGCTGATATATAAGTATCTGGCTTAATTGTATTCTCCATTATTTAACAATGTAAGCATTTCAAATCTAATAGATTAGTGTGATGTCAGACATACAATTCAAACTTATCTTCAGGTCACAAGGTAACTTGCAATAGAAAGTATTTTTTCAGAAGCAGTATTTCATACACATTACTCATGTACTGTGCCACTTGCAAACCCTTGCACAGTAAAACATATGAACATCAGGTATTTTTTGGGGCAAAAATGCCATATAAATGGCAGACTCATTTGTTTGTCAATGCACTGTATGCACATACTTACAGCTGACTCTAATTGCATCTACACACTGTCTGTCTACCTGTCCTTGTGATGTAGGAAAATTGACAAAGTGAATTGTCCAAACATGAAACTACACACATCCCAATCCAGGAGTCCTGTGCTTCCTGTGGCCCACTCGAGATTCACAACTGGTACTGAGTAAGCAGGAAACACAGACATGTAGTGAAACTGAAAATAGATAGATAGATAGCCCTGCATCCCTAACCCTCTTGTTCTCCCCCTAGAATCTGTGAGAATCTGTCTTACCTCTCATCTCAGCCCTTGTGATTCACTCTAGCTGCCTGTCGTCTGCTCCCTCAGTCACGTATAAGAGTGTCTCCCAGTCCTGTGCTCCCAGTCCAATCATTGATGTCATCCCAGTGTGTGCCTCACTGCCTACCCTTTAGCTAGTTGCGCCTTTTTTGACCCCACATGGTCTGTTTAGTTTGCCCCTTGCCCTTATTGTTTGCCCTTACTTCCCTCCTATGTATTTGGCTCATGATAGATACAGTAGATGATAGATAGATAGATAGATAGATAGATAGATAGATAGATAGATAGATAGATAGATAGATAGATAGATAGATAGATAAACTAAATGCAATACTATGATTCCTTGCTATCATGTGGACAGTCTTCTAAATGGAAATAATAAGTGAATTGTTTACGATGGCTGGCTTTTACTGAATAGAAAAATGTCAAAATTGTGTTAATATGCCAGTCAGACAAAATATGCTGCTGAATATGTCTACTGCTTGCTTACAAGTCTTGTATGTGTAATAAAGTTTGATGCCATAATTAAAATTAATTGATGCAATGCATGCAAGGACCACAAAGCAGCTTATATACATAATTACAGATATCTAGATGAGCTTGTGCTTCTCTGCAGTTAAATAAGTAATCCTGACTGCCTGTCAGACCACACAATGGCTAATCCGTGTTGGGTGTCACTTAGGGCAAAACTGTAGTTAGCTTTTCTGGGTGCCATTAATGAGATTAGCTACTCAGATTGTGGGAAATGTATTGAAATCTTACAAATTTGCAGCTGCTATGATGTTTTACAAAACAGCACTTGTACTGTACATCGCAAATGTACTTCCCAGGACTTAGACTAACGTAACTGCAACTGTAAGGGATGATGGTTGCACTATTGATAAATTAATAAATAAGGGCTATTTCTGGCCATTCTCATCAATGAAACCTCAAATAGATATAACAATATAAAGTGAAAATAATACAATCACAGGTGTTGTTGATGACCTTTCAAAGTTAGCCGTCTTTATTTTTCACATTTCATATATTGAATCCAGTTCTGCTGCTAGGCTGGCTTTGTTCTAAATTGAAGAAATAAACCAAGGCTTTGTAATATCTCTGAGTAAAAAGTGTCTTCTGTCAGCAAAACATTGTGAAATTTAAATCCCCATCTGTAAAGCAGAGATTCACTCTCGTCAAAGGCACAGAGTCCCTCAGGGGTTCTACAAACTACTTGTTTTATATTTCTGGTTATGCTCCAGTTAGATTTTTTTCCTATGGTCTCTATGGTAACATATTAAAAATGTATACAAAAATGCATACATTCTAGAAATTTGCAATGATCCAGAACGTAAACAGAAAAAAGGTCAGAAAACGCAGGTGTAAATGGTGACTACAAAAATATGCAGAATTAGATGCAATTTCTAGTTCATGTTGAACACTTAGTGAAAACCCCATTCGGATGTCACATACTGAATTGTATCTCTATTAAACTGTGCAAAGGAGAGCTCTGCAGTTTTCACCCTGACCTACTAATAAACATGCTCATTTTACAAGGAGGCTTCATTTACAAGGAAGTTCCTCTGGCAAGTCTGCAATTGGGCAGTATTAGTGACCTTATGCTGCAGCTATGGTCAAGACCCCTGGAGGATTTAAAACACATTTCAGCAGGAATATTTTCTCTTAATGCTGAGACTGGAATGTATTTGTCTGTATAAAGCCTGGAAGCTGAAAAAAGCCAGTGAACACTCTGTTGCTCTGAGTGTCCCCGTGTCACGCTCCATCATTCTCGATGGAAAGCTTGATTTAATTGGAACAATACTGTAAAGCAGAAAGAAGAACGTGCTGCCATTACCAGTGTATACTGAGTTGATTTTCAGACTGTATCTACTTGAGTTTAGCATTTGGCAATACTGTACATTCAGTACAAGCAGTACTTTGGAATTCTTTTTTCTATAGTTTTCTGGTAGGTTCCTATAACTTCCATCCCCCCTATCCATCACTCTATCCTGGACAGGCAGCATAGGACACAAAGCAGGGGTACCTCCAGGAAGCTACAGTATGCCAGTCCATCACAGGGCAACTACAAACACACACATATTCTCATAGTTTAGATCGGCCTAGCTATAGATTTTTGAACAGGAAACATGCATGCGGTTTGGTATATTTTACAATGTTATATGTGGCAATGGGAGGCATTAATGATTATTTATAGTGCTGGAGCTTCTTGTAAAAGTATTATATTGACCAGAACTCCTGTATATAATATACAGTATATAATGTATATAATGACTAAAATCCACCTATCTCCCATGCACGCATTATCTACATTGTTATAGCACACAGTTTCAGTGTGATGTCTGAAATACCTAAAAAAACTTTAACAAAATGCATCTATATTAATTTACTAGCTATGTATTTTTTTAAAAGGAAAATAACTGTGACAAGTATGAAATAAACTAACTATATTACATTTTCTCATATTTAAGCTTGCATCAACCAGGAATCTGCATCTTTTTTTTAATATGTATGTAATGACACCTTATGATCACTTGTGTAAATGACATAACTGTCATTAGCCAGAATTAAATTTGCCACAACTGAAGGAATGGAAATTGTATTTAAGGCAAAGGGTGGAGGAGACTCTCCCATGACTGTGGCCTAAGTTCAAAGATACTCAGAAATATGTCAGGCATTTTGTGGAGAACTGATTGCCTTAGAATGATCCTACATAGCATTTTTCTAACAACCACTGAGCACACATTATTAGTCTATTTAATTTAAAATGCATAAGTTATAAATCTAGCTATGCAAACATTTACTGAGGCTCATGGAAATATGCTACAATTAAGTAAACATTTTTGCATCCTTTATAAAATGTTATGTGGAATTTTTCCAGTGTTAATATGCTAAAGAAAAAATAAGCATTGTCAAATTTCCCTGCCATTTTACAATTCATAGTTTTTCTTCCAAATGTTTTTGTGAAACAGAAATAAATTTTCCAGCAAAATTGCTTTAGCATAATAATACTAAGATTTATTATTAAGATATAGATTTATTTTATACACAGCAATTTCTCAGTGGTTTTGGCGGTAATAGAATGCTTAAAGGCACCCTTATAGGAGAGATAGCTTACTGATGCTAAATGAATAGCATTTGGGATTTCTAATAGCGATGAAAAGAGGTCGATTTTCATTAGGTTTCCATTTTCAAAAAGTTAAATTTAGCGTCTCGTTTCCATAATCCCACAGGCTAATGGAGAAGGAGGATCCTGTCTAATGTTAAGGATACCGGGCCTTCCCATTGTGTACATCAGAGTAACTATCACAGCACTGACATTTTGTATTGCTGACATGGCAGAAAGCTGTCTGGGTCACAGAGCCACCTGGCACCAGTGGTAATGAGCTATTTTGTGTGGAGCCTCCGCAGAGCACCAATGACAATGGCTCCGCTGAAACGCACGTCGCGCAATGACAGGCCAATCATCTGGCAACAAAGCAGCGTAATTTGTGAGGACCTCACTCGGAGGGTTAGGGCATGTAATTAAGACCAAGACAGGGGAAGACACAGCAGACTCTTGATGACAGATATCAGCTGACTACTCTATGGACCTTGTTATTCCTCCCAGTCCTCTGGAACCTGCAGCACCGCAATTGGAGGAACTGGCTTTGAGTTCATCATAAAAAGGCCTATTAAACGGCCTGGCCAGTGGCTCCACGGGAATGTGCAGGGGAGACGGCAACAGATATCATATGCAGCTCAATCCACTGTGGGAAAAATGATCGAATCAGTCAAAACAGAAAATTACTACCAGCCGTCTGTTCAACCATTACTAGCATTAGCTATGATTCAGCAGAGCATTCTGCATTAATCCATGTTTCATGTGCTGATCAAAAGTTTGAGGAGGTTATAATCCCATGACAAGCAGAAAACAATTTATATGTTTTCTTTTACTTTGCAAATAGTGAATAAATGTATTAATTTTTATTTTAAACATGTTGTTTTTCATTTTTTCTCATTCAATTTTAACAGTTTTAGAAGCAAATTGATTATTATACAATTTAAAACAGACTAATCATTAAAGCACCAGTTTTATAGATGAGACTTGGATTCATGAAAATTATGTTCCTATTCTATTCTAGCATTGTCCCAAAATAGAAACACATATATTGTACCCAAGATAAATTAATTTACTCTTCTAAGTAGGAATGTTCCATTTATGCAGTACATCCTAGAGTCAGTGGGTCTCCATTAAAAGTGATCAAAGTAATCAGAAGTAATTCAAAGCTGTAATGCTTCCTCAGGACAAATGCAGTCTAAGGGAGTCTAAGTTATTGTTTGTTCTAGCTCTTTTGTTAGATGTTCATTAAAGTTATTAAATCAATTCATTATTTATTCCCCAGTACAAAGACTTTGAAGCCAACATGACAATATGGTGACAACCTGTACTTGTTATATGGATGACTAGTGATCCAATTAGGTAGATGACGATAGATAGATGGCCATAAAAGCAGGGTTAAGGTTTCTGGGGTAATTTAATAGATAACATGAAGACATGAGAACATATGCAGTGATAGAAACACAAGTCAGAAAATAATCACCGGGCTACAGTCTTTTAGAGTTATCGGCCTAAAATTCCGAACAAAACTGTAACCAATGATTGATTTACTCTAAAAATACTAGGTAACCAGTGGCTTTCAGTCTAAGTAATGACTTCAATAATGTAATTAAGAATGTATGAATGCCATAAAAAAACAGATGTTCTTGCTAATATGTGGACCAATGTGTACCATCCAGACTGTTTGCATCTCAGTATAATTATTTATTTGTTTGTTTTCTTCTTTTTTTATTTGCCAGAACTTATTCTGTAGACCTGAATGAGCACTGTGTTAAGGTTGAGATGGGTTAGCGTATGTACAGCATTTTCACCAGAGTAAATGGAGGCTCAAACAGCGTGATCAGCAGTCCAGCACTCCGATCAGTTCTGGCACATTAACCTCAGCTGGAGTCTTATCGAGAAAAAAAAAGAAGCAGGACAGTTCTATAAAATCCTGCAAGGTTCCAGCTGAGGAGATCATGTCAGCTGACAGTTCTGTGGTTCTGTGCTTGAATCTGTGCCAGATCTCGCATGTTCTCTGCATGTTTTCGTGTTACGCACATTTCTCAATGACTCCAAAATGCCCCAGACATGCATGTCTGCAAATTCCCCTGTCATCGGTTAGCGTCCCATTAATGTGGTATGCTGTCTCTTACCATGTGCTTCACAGGACGGGCTCCAGATCAGACCATGGCTGACCTGTTCTTCAGTCTAGTTTCAGTATTTATGTGCTGACACAAAAAGGATTTATGTCCTGTTCTGGTTAAATCTTGACTCCTATCAGCTTTACATAATTCACGCCTAATACTGATGATTAATGGTTCATGGTAAATAAAAAAAAATGTCTGATTTTATCATTCTTTAAGGGCGTATAAGGAAATGATTATGTATTGTTTTCCAGAAATGAGTCCCTTGGTAACACTCAAGATCAAGTCATTCTGGGCAATGCACTTCACACCATGGAGATGAGGTCACCTCGCTCCACTAGTGCATGTCTTCAGTCTGAATGAATTTGCCCAGCTGTGAGCCACTGGGCTCCAGTTGGAGGGTGAATTTCTGGAGGAGAGAAGTGTCTGGAGAAGGACTGCTTGCCAGCTCTGAGGCAGCTCCCAGTACACAAACAGTGTGGGCTTCAGCACAGATGCTTTGCATCACTACAGCGCTACAAAAGGTCATAATTTATACAGTCGCATGTCATTTATTGGATATGTCAATGTGACAAATGTTGTAAAACAGTGATCTCATACTGGTAACTCACCAGATTCTCATTGTCACGTTGTGCTTTTTGCAAAAAATAAAAAGACTGAAACATCATGCCGTACTTGGCAGCACGGTGGTTTAGTGGATGGCACCATCCCCTCATACCTTAACTGTTGGGACTTTGTCTCCTGCCTCTCTTTTTTTACCCAGGTTGCTCCCATGGTACACAACAAAGGTGGCAAAGTAAACTGCTTTCTCTAAATACTGTATGTGTGCCTTGCACTAAACTGGCATCCCATCCAGGGTGTTCCAAAGTCTTACCCTGGCTTCCTCGTACATACTGCAGGCTATCATGTAATGGACAATATTTTAGAAATTTTATGGATGGACAAATCATACTTTGGACAATTTAGATTAATTTCCACAGGTGGAAAGTTCAGGTTCATAAAGTACAAATCCAGACCAAGATTTTGTTTCAACCAACTAGTTAAGTATACTGTGATTGTGGCTCTTTATGCTAAACTGGTTGGTTGACACAAAATCTTTACCTGGATTTGGACTTTCTGTACCTGAACTTTCCACCTCTGGTAATTTCTAACTTACTAGTTATTTAATTCTCTCCAACTGTTTATCCAGTACAAGGGCACAGGGCAAGCCTGGAGCTTATGTGAGGAGGTATAAGACAAAAGCCAAGGGATCACTATCATGTGCAACACGCATTCATACCCACAAGAGCATGCATACATACAAACTCACTCACTACAGACAAAAAATAACTGCCATAAAAGAAGAATAATTCTTTAATTTTGCAGACCCTAAATGAGAGAATTAGCTTTGAAAAAAGTGAAAACATAAAAATAAACAGGCACAAAATTTTTGAGAGTTGAAAGCATAAGAATATCTAGTTGAAATTAAATTCTCAAGTCACTAGTTAGGTATATGTAAAGTAAGTCTTTACCCACACCTAGATATGAAGCAGGGAGGATAAGCAGATCCCACTAATCTCCGTGTCTCTGACATGACGCAAAACATGGTCTTTGCCAGCCTAACGAGGCAGAAAAGCCAGACGAGACCACAGAATGAGACTTCAGAAACAAACTTTTTTATAATTAGCTCAGGCTTCATTTCAAAGATGGGATGAGGCACTAATTACGTTAATCTGGAGGATCTTGGAAAATTCTCAGTTTTTTTGTTGTTGCTGTAGTAATACTGCTGTAATAAAATGACTATCTCATGTTTCTGCGGAATTAAAACATCTCACCCCATCCAATAATAAAGAAAAAAATTGTGAGTGTGCAGTTTGCCCTGTCATCTAAATACAGTATGTGTCTGGTCCTGTTACCTAGGTCACAGTGTGTGTGTGTGCGTGTGCGTGTGTGTGTGTGTGTGTGTGTGTGTGTACAGTGACAGGTTGTGTACCTCAGCATATACCCAAATCTGTGTTCTTTCTCAGTTACCGGAAATGGATATGTTTTTGACGAGAGCGGATGCCAGTTACACATTTCAAATGGAGACATTGTACAGAGCAAGCATTGTATTGTGTCGTTTATGTTCTGCCATAATCTGTGTCTACTACTGGAGCTTTTAAGATTTGTTATGGTAATTATCACTCTACCTCAACTCTACCTCAACGTGCCTACTGGGAAGGAGACAGCAGTTGACAATTCACACTGCTGTCGCTGGGGCCAGTATTTTGAATGGAAAATGACTTGGCACCATGCAGGAGAGCAAAGCACTCTGATTAGAGGAATAACACGGTCCGCACAGCTTGCAGCTTGCATGTGATAAGTGCCTGATGAGTCAAAGTAGGTCCTTTATATAGCTCTAAGGTGAGATACACCATGCGCAAATAGGTTCTTCCTGCCATGGCAACACAATACAAATTCAAACAAACTCTTAAATGAGTTCTAGGCCACAATATAACTGGATGTTTTAATAACTGGGTGTTTTAATGTCAAACACACTAAAACACACATATATCTTTCTTATGACCATCTATTGCTGTTAGTAGATTTTTAAGCACAAAATAGTATCATGACAAGTGGTATTGCAGTGATAACACTTGATTACGGCATGACTTACAAGCTGAAGTCTATCCAAGGTAGCATAGCGCACAAGACATGCAAAACTATGGGCAATTTAGACATGCCAATTAGCCTAACTGCAGAAAGTAAGAAAAATGAGGAGATCTCCTGTGCAGCGCTGGGGAAAGCAGGCAAACTGCAGACACAGCGAGGGGAGTTAAAATTCAAACCCCCAACCTTTGAGGTGTAAGACACTGACGGTTGAATACTATTGACTTTGACCATGCCACTTATGCATAGATTATGTACAGTTGAATATATTTCATATGTTTTTTATTTTATGTTGTTATATTTATATTTTATTATTCTCCTATTATGTGCAGCTGCTTGAAATGATCAGGATTACATTTCACTACATGTTGTATGTGTACGACTGTGAACGTGACGAATAAACCTCTTGAATCTTAAATCTTGGGTAACGCCTTACATTACCTGCACCTTCATGATGCTTTTATATTGCATTCATAAAGCGTGCAGTACACCTTCATAATGTATTCATTAAGTATTCATAAAGCATTCATAAACATCATAGAAGTACACCATAACTAAATCCTAACATCCCTTAACAGCTATAATACATTAATAACAAATATTATATAATAATTGCCATTTTACTGCCAATAAACATTGTAATTTGTATTATATTATATGTGTGTTAATAATGTATATTAAATGTAATAATTATGTAATTCTTACATAATAATAATGTATATTAAAGCTGTTAAGGGATGTCAGGATAAGTTGTACTTGCATGCTGCTTATTAATGCATTGTGAATGCATTATGAAGGTGCACTGAATGTTCTATGAAGGCATAATGAATGCGTTATGAAGGTGCACTTAATTAAAAGCGTTACTGAATCTTGAATCTACTACTCCATACAAAAACATGGCCTGTCCTAAATGCACTCCACTGTTCATGCCTTTGGCCTAATTAGTATAATAATGCAGCAATGCATTTTTGCCTGGCAGTAGCACTCACTGACTGAATCACTCCTCACTTGTTGCTTAAGCAAGACAAGGGCCTCATTTATGGCCCTTTGAAATAAGCAGTCAATTAAGAGCTTTCATATACAGCTAATTAATCTGGCAGCTATTCTGATCATACTATTCATGTTTATTGCTCTGGTCTGCATATACGCCACTTAAGAAAATATAAAGGATATGGGTTATGTGAACAGTGTATGCTTTGCAGGGAAGAATATGAGGTTATACACAATGCACGGGCATTTCCCAGCAATATACAGTATGTGCACAGAATCATGTGGATTTTTTATACTGATAATATATTGATACATTAAAATATATTTTACTGACCCCAGGGGAAAATTCTTTGGATCAATATATGTGGATCAATATATCTGATTTCCCTATTATCGATAATATGTAATATTACAGCAATCAAAGCAATTATATACAATAAATGAAACAAATATGTTTACAATATTGCAATAGCATCTACAATAACTTCAAGGATGTGGATGTATTATTTTTAGCAATGAAAAATTAAGAGCTACAAATATTTAAATCTCCATGTTGTGTGAATAATCAGTGCCTTTGTCAAAATTCCCCCTTGGCAAAATTACTTTCTGTAGCCGTTTACAAAATCTCTTTGAGGAGATTCATATCCATAGATGCGTCCAGAATTTTTCTGTGTCCTGCAGACCATTTTCTGTTTACAGGCAGCTTTATTCATTTAAGAACACAATGCCCCAGCAGATTCAAGTCCAAAAACTGAAATAACTTTGATTTTTCAGTTAGTCAATCATTTATTGGTTGATTTAGAAATATAATCAGAACATTTTTTTTTCTGAAAAAAATCTACTTGTAGGCAGGCTTTGGCCTCCTGGCAGAGGGAGCAAGGTGTTTGTCCAAGATATCTTAGTGCTTACTAGAATTCATGATTTCATCTGGCTTAATAACAGCCCCAGGATGTGTGGATGTAATAAAACTCCAAAGATACAAAGAGCCACTACCATGTTTACAATAAGCATAATGTTCTTCTCAACAATGCCTTGGTGTGCATTTAAAAAGTAAAGTAACAAAAATCTAAATGTTGTCCTGCCAGATCATAACACATGGTTCCATTTACAAAAACTCATTGCTGCACAATTTCAAATTATTGTCCCTTTTATTGCAATCAGAAGAGCATTTGGGAGTATGGTCAATGACTGTGATGACCTCAGAATAATACAGTTCCAGGCTATTGTCCATGAGTTTACCTTCTTTTTTGAAACATTGCCTTCATAGTCAGATTTTACTGACAGAACACATAAAGCCTTATTTCGATCACGATATAAAGTTGCACATTGTATTAATTTATTAAGTCTTTTATGATCTGTAATAGGTTATAACAAAGCTGTCACAGAAGTCATGACAGCTTTCATATTATATCATTACATGCTCTTGTGTTGCCCTGACATTGTTATGAGTGCATTATATCAGCACAGCATATATTTTGATGTGTGTGGTTAGGGTTAGGGTTAGGGTTAGAGGTGGTTTGCTTAAATGGACTGTAAAGAGCTGTGTGGCTCTTATATATATATATAAAAATCACTTTTGGAACATGCTGTATTGTCAGTGACGTGCACAGAAGTTGTCATCCCATTTTAAAATAAAGTTTATATAAATGTATAAATTAATATGGATCTGCACTACAATCATATCTAGTATTCTCAATTCCAAGTGATATTGATGAATAGCAGATCATGTGGTCAGATGTCACAATACATTGTGTTAAGGTTATGAAATATAATGTTTATCTATGTTTACTGTTTAACACAAGAAGAAAACTACTATCCATTGACACAGATATTTATAAATATGTAACACCTTACATCAAGTGCATAATTATTCATAATGCATTTATTATGCATTCATAGAACATTCATAAGCAACATGTAAGTATACCCTAGCATCATAACATACCTTAACAGCTTTAATTTGCATTAATAACAAACATCATATAATTATACAAATGATTGTTATTATCATGTAATGTTTGTTATTAATGCAAATTAAAGCTGTTAAGGTATGTTATGATGCTAGGATATACTTACATGTTGCTTATGAATGCTTTATGAATGTCCACTGAATGTTTTACAAATTCATTATAAAGGCATTATGAAGGTGCAGTTAATTTAAATCGTTACCTTGCAATCTTTGGAATAAATTCACTGTTGTTGTTGAAAGAAAAATGTAACTAATTTTGGTGGCTGTTCGGTGGTGTTAATTTTCACATTAAAAAATTTGCTCAATATTCTGTATATCTATAGATATTGTTTAAATAGTCATGTATTCAAATTTTGTATTGGAAAAGGGGTTCTTAATAATTCTGAGGATCAACAATAAGAGCCATCAGTTTCTGCTACTGCTGATATGACAAAATCAGATCTGCTTTGAAATTCTTTTGTTATAACCATGGGAAAACATGCAGGGGATCCAATTGATCAAGATGAGAATGACTTCCATGCAAGGCAGATATGACATCAACTTCTCAGTCCTTAAATCTTCCTTGTAAGGCCATTAAAATAAACTGCGGGAATTGGTGACTAATTGATAAAGTTCTAATTAAAAGCATGTTTTTAGCCTTAATTAAAAACATTAGGAATGACGATTGGATTTGTCTAGAGTTTGGGGGATTGAAGATGTTCTTTGATCTCCAAGCTTGTCAGCCATCCTGTTTTCCTTGAAGATTTCCTGGATTGTTTCAATAGGCACTCGTCTGCTTGGGGGATAGGATATCAGGGGATCAGTTAGAGAAGCCTGTCCTTTATGGAAGGCTAAGTGCTATCAGCTGGGCTAAAGGAATCTGGGCCACAAGGTTGAATTTTTGCAGAGGCAGACTATCAGATAATGCTTTTGAGTATTACAGTAGCCTTTTCCCTTTTTGCTATTATAAGTCCTTTTTTATTCCTGCAGACCACAAATAAGCAAAAATAATGTAGGTGAATGGCTAAAGTTTTGTAGGATGGAACAAAATGAGAATGTGCCAAGTTCTGAAATGAGGCGTTCTATCAAGTTTTACTGTTTCGGTGTTGAAAGAAATATGTATGTTTAGTTACATTTCCAAGTTTGTCATTAAGGGCAAGGTTCATTTCCAAGTTTTCCAAGTTTGTCACTGAGGGCAAGGAGCATGAAATCTCAAAGTGAAAAGCTTTAATTGTCCAGAATAGTGTTTTGCATAATGACATTCACATCCATTCCTAACACATTTTAATTGATAACTTGGGTTTTATGTTTAAGATATATTCAATAGACCTTTAGCAGGATGTGGCTACCGCAATCGTTTTTAGTGAATGAGCAATAAAATTTCTAGCAACATGTGTTTTAAATTGCCCATTGGTTACAGAGCAGTTTACGAGGATTGCTCATTATTCACCAAGCCGTATTTTTGTCTGTTGATGAAGCACCAGGGAGGCATTTGTCAATTAGTCTGGCATACCAAATTTCTGCAGTCAGCCAATTAAAAATTGGGATTTTAGTCATGTTGTTCTGCGCTTAATGTTCATGCGACTTCTTTTACACTACTTCATTCTGGGACATGTGACAGCGTGACCAATTTAACAAACATTCTATTTTGATAAATTAAATTTCCTAGACCCTGCCCTCAACACATTATTTATCCTGTATACCATTGTGTTGTGCCCAAAAAACATGGATTCCATTAAACTAATGCTGTGACAACTCATTTACCTAAATAAGACAGATTATTCTCTGCACTCATCGGTCATTCTTCTGCTATGATCTAAATTTCATGATACAATGTGCAAAAAAAAAAATCAATTTTTTAAGAATATATATAGGTACCTTCCATGATATTATGGAATGGTGAAGCATTTGATAAATTAGTTAATTATACCTGGTTTTGCTGTCTTTGGTCCTTACACTGCATACTTTTTAAACAGCTTTAAATTTGTAGTATAGCTGTATTCTAAATTAAATATTAGAAATTATGTGCATAAAATCTCCTTTTGTTTGGAGAAATATAACGTTTATAATTTTTTACTATTTTAATAGAATATCCTTCACATATTTGGATTGAATGCAGAGAGTTGGACGGCAGCAAATTAAAGCAAACGCCGCAAAGGCTGAAGACAGGCTTACTGTAACTAATGGCAACTGGTCAAAGATATAGGGGCAGATGGACATTCAATAAAGATAGTGGGTCCCTACTGGGCATGTAGATAAGCTACCCCTTAAAGGGGTTGTGCTTCACGTGATGTTATCAGATTCCAGTGGAGCTACCCTTCAGACAAATACTTTTAAATGTCGCAGTTCACATATGAGATTCTTTAACCATCTCAGTAGGCCCCACAATAATGTATGAACACTCAATATATCTGAACTATCACCCTTTATGATGCATCCCTAAAACGCTATCAGTGGGTGGAAACTTTTATCTGAATAATTTGGAGCAAAACTATGAAGATCACACTGTTTGGTTCTAGTATCAGAAAACTATTAGTATAAATAACCTATTTTTTTTCTTTCTTGTATATAGCACAAATATATAATGAAGAACTGAAGGTAGGGTTATGAACCACATCTTTGAGGATCTCAGTCGCCTATTAAGAGTCAAAATGTTGGATTCAATCTAAATGAAAACATTCGTCTTCAGTTTGGTCTACTAAAAAGAGCATTTTATTTTCTTTGTTGCTGACCTCAGAATAATTAAAGCTGCAGTATCCCGTTTACTGTGTAATGCTCTCATTTATCAGATACTATTGGTCCTTAATGATATTTTCTTTGAGGCCCCATCCGATATCTTGAAAATCTAGAAATAACCCAAAGCTTGATTAAATACTCGATACCCATTAAGTTAAAGCAACGTAACTAAATTTAAAAAGTTGTGTGAGTTTGGTTTTTTTAGCCATAACTATAAGTAAATTCAGCACAGTGAAAAGGGATTTTGCAGTAGCAACACGCTCTGACACACAGAAGGAAGTACTGGAGACTATGAAAGGCATCAAAAACAATCCACAAACCCATGTGAATCATAGTAAACCCACGTGCATCAAGAAATCTTGAGGATTAAGCTTTGCTTTACTGAGAAACACAAACAGTTGAATATGTAGATGGACACTATTCATTACCAAATATGAATTGCCAAAGGCAATTTCCAAAGAAATTATTTCCAAAGAAAATAAAATGTAATTGTTGTAAGACATGCACTGTATAATTATCCATTTAAATACAGTTATACTAAGTGCTATGCAGTAAAAATATATATACTAACAGAATAATGGTAAGCTAATACCAAAATAATAAACTATATATTTATTTATATCGATTTTGGATGTGGTAATATGGACATTGAGCGCACAGGAAGCTAGATAGACACTGAACGTAATATGCATAGTTTTAAAATATGGAAATTTTGAACTAGGGGCAAAGGGAATGGTAAGACGGAATAGATTAGTTTGGCTTTGTCATTGGCAAAGTCCATTTATATACAAAAGTGATTTCTAGAGTGCCTTAACAGAAACAGAATACACAAAAATATATGTCTTACATACACCTATAACTACAGATAAGCCAAAAGTCTGATATCTGCTATTACATAAGTGAACATTTTATGAAATATTGTTATCTATATGCTAATATGCGGGTTCTGGTATATGTTCAACACATGTTTTGTTTCTCATCAAAGCTAAGTCATCCTGCTGCAGTATTTCCAAACCATTATAATAGCACATAGCCAATTTCCTCCTGATTCCATTCTTAACTAGCACATTCTGGTGGTTTTTCTGACCTCTAAATTAAATGGGCTGCGGTGAGACTTCTTAAATTGTACATGATGGCCTCTCCATATGATTGAGTGATTCAGTGTTGATCATGGTGGCTCGTGCACACATTTCACTTTATGAGGATCACAGGTCTAATTAGAAAATGGATGTGCTATTCCAGTGGTTTTCATGCAGTTCTCAAGATATAAACTTGGCAGGGATTCCAAAAAATTTACTTGGTAGCTATGCAGCTGTTGTTACTGTATTTTACATTTTTAATGTCTTTTGTAACACTTTATCTGAAGCAGCACACTAGACTAACTCCATTTCCACACTAGACCAAATCATGAATTAATATTGTTACAGCATGAAATACATGAATAGTCAGGACTGATTTACTGATGAACAAACTAACCCTTACTTGTTAATTAATTAATTAAGTTAGCATGTACTACTACATTATTTATACCCCCTCAAGTAAAGTTGCATTTTTGTTCAGTTCTGACACATACATTTTATTTAATTTCTTAATGGTTGTTATTTGTTGCATCTTTGTTACTTATTTATTTATAACATTCACCAGCGTTGATCACTCCCAGTCTTTTCATTCCCACACTAGACCGCATGCAGATGAGAACATATGGTCTGAGTCTTTGTCTCATTAAAACGGTCCAATATATCTCGTCAAAAATTAGATTTACAAACATTTATAAGAATACACATGTTAATTTTCTGCAATAAAGTCATAGCTGTACATTTGCAAATCGACCCCTATTTTGGGGGATTGCTAAATCTAAACTTATTTGTTAGTTGTCAATATTTGGGTTTAAAAGCAAACAAACAAAAATTTCCAATGTCTACTATAGTTCTGAGAAGGTCAGCTGATACGAAAACCATATAAAACTGTGCCCAAGGAGAATCTTTTCTTAATGCTCAATTATGTAGAGGAGCCAGTCATTTCAAAGGCCATTGTGAACAGATGCTAGAGTTGATACAGGCCACATGTATTCTATCACACTAATTGAAGTGGTCTGCCTTTCCAACTTGAAGCCCTGAAGAACATGACAAAACGAATTGATTTAAGGAAATCGGAACAACTTTCAACTTTTATTGGCGTTTTCTAATGAAAAGCAGAGTTGTTTACTCTTTTGCAGGACTGCTGAAAATTTTTACTTATTTACATATAAGTAAAACCCAAATATAGAAAGATTTTATTTTTTATGACAAAGGTCTGATCATGACTGCACTTTTTCCCAGATCACATGATCATAAAGCATGCCAAGTCACATTTCAGCATTTACCCAAATTCACCTAGTGTTGCCCATTCATTTGATAGTTAATAAGGACATGCATGATTGTACACTGCTTTTTGTACCAATTAAAAGGTATCTATCTATAGCAATTAAATTGCTGCTGATCTTTGTGAATACATAAAGTGGCAGCTAGTTTCATAATAAACATCAAGATGTGTTTCCATTAACGGCAAATTATAACAATATGCTGTCTGCACATTTCATCCTTTTGGATTTAATTTAATCCACACGCAGATGATTACAGTATAGCAACATGGCTGACAGGAGGTCAGTCAGGTATCTTAAGGCAGAGACAGCCGAGCACCGATAATTTAATGACTTGAGGCTGTCATTAATGTTACAGTATAGCAACAGGGCTGACTGGAGATCAGTCAGGTATCTTAAGGCAAAGACAGCCGAGCACCGATAGTTTAATGACTTGAGGCTGTCATTAATGTTACAGTATAGCAACAGGGCTGACTGGAGATCAGTCAGGTATCTTAAGGC
>JABFEA020000044.1:7394228-7412321 GCA_019775915.2 Cyphomyrus plagiostoma
CAGCTTCCCACTTCTAAGTATTAGATATGGCTTTGAAAGCTGTTCTCAATAAAAGTTTCAAAGAATGGGATGAAAAGAAGGTGAAATGGAGTTGGTTCTGGCTGTATTATTTCTTCCCTGTATGGGAGCTACCCTTTCTGTGGTGCTCCGGCAGTTACAGGCCAGGGGGGGTCGTTGGATATGCTGCCATTGCTGCCTGGGGGCAGAGAAAATTATTTGCTTCTCTGGGGCTTCAAAGAGGGTAATTATACTTAAGTAACCAAATAAATAGATAGCACAGCTCGCCAACAGTCTTGGGAAAAGAACAGAGCAGGGATTTTAGGGAAGTACTTTTAAGTACCTTTTAAGTATTATGGAAGCGATCACATGAAAACAATAACAGCAATAATAATAATAATAATAATAATAATAATAATAATAGTAATAATAAATGTCCTGACCCATGAGCAGAGAGGGCTTGTGCCAGTCATTGGCTCCTATCAAAGGCAAAAAAAGACAAAAATGGTTCCACTCCATATGAGCTGCATGCTTAGAGAATGGCATCATTGTGAAAGCACTCTGAGAAGTGGCACATACGAAGTCAGCTTCCCATTGAAATCCTGAAAGGGCTTTTGACTGGAAATTGCTTTGGCAGGAGAGCTCACCTGCAGAGAGGGGTCTATAGCCTTTCAGGAGGCTCAACAGCTGCCAGCGCTGTAAGTCTGGGTACCTAGTGGGCCAAATAATGGAAGATGTAGAGCCCTTCAAAGCAATGCCACTTAGTAACAGAAGGCATGTGCCAAGCTTGCAAAATATGAATGAAAAGTGCCCTTCAAAGTTTACTAAATATCATGGGAAGGGGTTTTGTCTCAGCCCATTATAACCATCCTGTAAAGGACAACAACAGAAACAAAGACTCCTACAAGACATATCAGGGACAATTGCCTAAGAAAGGGTTAAGGACCTATCTGAAGTGTGGAAGCCATCAATTACATAGAGCAAAAGTTAACAACTCAGCAGGAGGAGGGCATTAGAATGCAGAAATGTGCTGGCTGTAGGCAACAGATGCCTTGCGGTGTGGTCAGGAGGACAGAGGCCCTGGAAATGAACACAAGTGACATGAACAAAAAAAAACTGTTTGCTCACCCCTTTTTATTTCCCAGTTAGAGAAGAAAAGAAATGCCTTGGTGGAAGGGATTTACTGTGTAAATATGGGGAATGACAACAATACTGCCAGTGAAAATAGTTCTAAAACAATAATTATACAGAATTGTTATTTATATAGACTTAACTGTGTCACTGCTTCAGTTTTCCTTACTTTGGGATTACATTGACGGTGTTGCTTTAGTGCTCATAACACACATTTAAGGTAGATGCGAAATGAAATGAAACTCTGGGACATGCAATGCAAAAAAAGTAACAGAAAGCTAGCTAGATGCTAAATAAAAATAAAAATAAATAAATAAACACTAGCTTTCTGGCCATGGCTGTAACCTACTTCAAAGTACCCATGCAAATTGCAGCGCCCCAAGACCGGGACTGAAACAAGTGAGACCATTCAGAATGACTGCAGTCACCCAAATACCACAATTGTTGGTCCTTCATCGCTCACGGTGTCTTCAATGGGACTCTCCCTGACACAGGGGCAATGTGCTGAGCACACAAAGACTCATTAGTTTAAGTATCTTCCAGCAGCTAATTTATGATGCCCTCAAAGCAATTTTCACAGTCAGAAAAGTGCAATTGTATTTTCCAGCTCATTAGGCAATGGCACAACAAAGCTTTCACCCTCCCAGCTCCCTCTGCCTGTATAGAAAAGTGTGATGAAAACCAAGCTTTGGCCAAGAATAATAATAATAAAAAAAAAACGTTATGTGCTTGCATTAGATCTTTTTAGTCACAGGATTTTACCCATACTCTGACAGAGTCTTCTCTACCTTTCAAAACCCATGTCACTCATTCTGAAAGACAATTTAACGCCTGTTTATTTGGCGGCCCTTTCAACACACATCCGTTCCGTTCTTAGGCATTCCATGGGAAGAGAGTGAAATTGTGATCCAAAAAACAATCCATCTGACCTGCTTGTTTCAGGCCTTCCCTTCTGCTGGGCACAGTCAGTCAGGGATCATATACATCATTTTTGTTTTATGGAGGATGCAAATCAGCTCTGTTGATGTCAGGATGCTTTAGCGTTAAAACAGACATTTTGGTTATATGATGTGAAATACAATAATGTTAATCTGTGGACTATTTGACTCCTGTCACATGATCAGCTGTGACAGTGCAGTTTGAAGGAAGTATTTTTGAAACAATATTAGTATTTACATCTCTTATTTACACAACTCTGCATTTTGTATTACTTGGTAAAACCAGGCATTTTGGTGATTTTACTGTGCCAAGGTGATTAGTGCAGTGTGGGAAAATAAAATGGTCATATATTTCTATCAGAAACCTCAGAATATGAGAATCACTGGTGCTCTGAATAAATTCTTTGTTCTGTTCTGATGTTCTGATGAACTTTCTTGTCTTAATAGTTCCTTGTGTTTTTTCCTTGTATTGGACACAATTCTCTCAATTCTTTTCAACCTGAGAATAAATTTGAAAAAAGATCTTTCTATTCTTATCAACATGACGGAGAATGCACATGTCTTTTATGTCTTATATCACATACACAAAATAACACCTATTATAAAGAATCACAAAATGTTAAAGGAAGGAATATTCAGGGATAAAGGATTCTTGAAAATGATAATGATAATACGTGCTAATTTAGCCAGAGGATCAACCATATTCATTTCTTTGTTCTGCCAAAACAAATCTATTTACATGCTGAAAACTTACAATTGTTTCTAATGTCTATGAATACTGTGACTGGGCCATCCAGCATTATTTAGTACTTTGACTAATAGGCATCGTTCTGATATTACATGTGCAACAATTCACATTCTTGTGGTATACTGCATAATGACGCCACAGTCTGGCTGATTCATAAAAAGACAATCGCACAATAAATGTGACCATTTCTGATGACGCCTTGATCCACTTAAGGTTGCGCGAGTTTCCTGAGCTCATGCCGGGAAGCAGAAGGTGTGAGGCAGAGTACGGAAGGGATGCCAGTGTACGGTCGGGCACATACCCGCGCACATAATCTATAACATCTGAGTCAAAAGTTCACCTGATCAGCATGTCATTACATTGAGGAAAGAAGCCAGGGGACCTAAATAATATCCACATGAAAAGAGGTTGACATGTATATTCCTCACAGATACAAGGGTGGGCTGGACTCAAGCCTAAAACCCCTGAAGGGTGAAGCAACATTTTACAATAACGTCCCTCTGTCCGACAATGCTGAAGTCTGTCTAAAGGGATTTCATTTCAGCTTGAGCTGGTTAACACTGTGGAATGATGTAGTATACGCATCTGATTCTGCATGATAAATATGAACGTTAAGCCAAGTTTAAATTGGGCCTGTTTATATAAAAAATTGCAGTAACTCTTCTTTTGTTGAGACGTGGCCTTTCATGTTTCATTCATAAGCAATTACCCATTATTGTATTTTGTTTATTTACAGATGCATATCAGCTGTGGTGAAAACAAATGCATTTTACATTTTTTCAATGTTAAGTTCAGCATCATTCTATTTTTCCATACAGCAAGCTTTCGTTACCCTCCCCAATTAAATAAAAAAGAACCATCGGCAATTCATGCAAACTTCTAGTAATATATGAAGCAGTTACTGACTTTGCAATGTCAAAAATTAAGGATAATTGATGCTGTTCCATAGGCTTTTGTGAATTTCAGCCACTCAGATTGTAGGAAATCCGGTGACATTCCTGGTTAGATTATGGTCACATGAGGAAGCCAGAATTTGTTTATGTTTCTACTCAATTATTTTGATCATTTCCACAGAAAAATGTTTTTGAAGCTCTTTGGAAACTGCTCTCTTTTTGGTTTAATGCTATTTTTCTCTAATTCCCGATAAGGAACAGGCAGATTACAATCAGTAGGATTTTAGCAGTTGTTTTAAAAACTTTTAGGATGATTTTTATTATCTACACACCGTCCAAACAACTGGTCCATTCACCAGGATCAGATCATCTTTCACTGTCCTGTCTCCAATTAAATGGCATGACTGTAACTTCTAACTTGTACAATAAGCAGAGATCAAGAAATTGTTAAATGCACTGTTATAGCACATTTATAGACACTGCTTACCAGGAGTCACCAACACCTGCTTGTAATAGTTGGCCTTGAAGACCTTCACGCAGTACAATATCGGATACAGGGATAGATCAATGGCAGGACTGGTAGAAAAAGCATTTTGCAGAATGCTTTGTTGAATTTGTTGCCTGCTTACTGTGTCTATATCAACTCTGAATGAGATGTCACTACTTTGACTTTGCATGTTGTTTATATTTCTGGAAATGTGTTTTACTTAATAAGTTACTGGAAGATTCTGCTTTTTCTGCATTGTGCAGCCACAGTGTCAACCATGATAATTTACATATACAGATATTGCTGGATGGTTGTGCTAACTGGAGGCAAGGTTCCTGGGGCAAATGTTTTTTTGATGTTGAAAATGCCTTAGCTTGAGGGCTTTATTCCTTTTAAGGATATACTATATTTTACCTCATGATAATGTTAGCTCAGTATCATGAATACTGCGCTAATACACGTAATTCAGAATGATCCATGTGCATATAGCACCATCCTGTCACTAATATCACTATACAGACCAAAAGAACCTTAGTGAAAGAGTTTTCCAAAACAGGCATAGAAATATGATTTGTGTAAAATGTATAAAATAATTCTATGTTGTTTTGACAACTGCACATGCTTATAGCATAATACACACCTGTATTTATGAGTAACGTGAAATATAGGAGTCACTAATGTAAAAGCATCAGTTGGCATTATAAACACACAATAATGAGCATCAATTATGCTGCAATTATGGACTTACAGTGCATTTTCACAAGAATGTTCCCAAAAAGCAGTCTGACAGTCTACTAATAAAATTTGGTACTCATTGTCTAGTGATCCTGTTGCCACAGGCAGTGCACCAGGGGGATGGGGGGGGGGTAACACACCCAAACAAATCTGTAGATAGGATCAGGCACATTGTCTATGAACTCTATTAGAGTTGAAGAAGAGAAAGTAAACAATAGGTACCAACTTTCATTTTCATTTAGTTTAAGTGATATTGTAGTAGCCCTCAAGGACAAACCATGACCCAGAGAATTCAGTCAACATTGCAGCAATACCAATTTAATTCATAACTTGGCACAGGTGGCTTGCAAAAGAAAGCAGACTAAATGTTGGTCAGCAAGATAGCATAAGTCATAAAGACAAGTAAATAAGCATTAATTATGGTTCAAGTAAGACTTCTTGTGATTACGTTCTGCAGCATGACACACCTCAAATGTCTCTAAAGTATCAAAAGTTTACTGCTGAAAAAATATAATACCAAGTTATTTTATTGTAGCCTTTGTCATTGTGTGAATAAACCTATTAGTGAAATAGAGTTTCTCTATACTGACAAATCTTTGATCTTGATAGATAATTTGCTAGACCCACCATTCAGTAATAACAGATTGATCATGCTTGTACAGAAAATTCCAAAATCCATCGAGTATTTGTCTTCTATTTTGTTTAGTTGATGTTATGTTATATAACGATAAATGCAAGGCTTACATCAATTTTGCTATAAACAAGCAAAACAATCAGCAGTTAAAGATGCATTAAACATTACATCTAAGCACGTCAGTAGCTTGTAGAGCGTTATGTCCTTGCAGTTGTTAGTTGAGACACTGATTTTGGAAATTCAGAAAGATTATGAGAAATTATTTGGGTCACCAATGTGCACCATTTGTAATAGAAATAAATATATCATGTTTAGTTGGTGGCTTGTTAATTACAGGCAGACACTGTTTAATTAGATTTGTGAATGTAGGAATTAAGGAGCTAGTAAACAAGTGCATGATTTATATGTAGTAATTAATGTAGTCAATTCAGTCAGTGTAACAAGGGTAAATGAATCAAGACACTCAAGATGTGGGGCTGCAACGACAATAAGAGTCAGTTCGCTCATCTGTGGGAGTTGGGGTGTTATTATTATTAGTAATAATAGTAGTAGTTATATTATTATTAGGGGTAGTAGTAGTTCTAGTAATAGTAGTAGTAGAACTGTTACTATTGTTGTTGTACAGCAATAATAATATATAAATATGCCAAAGAAGGATTAATTTTTGTATTTCTTTTTTTCAGTTTTTGAAATTATCATAGTAAAGGTACAGCAATAGTTCCACTGATGAATTTCCTGAATTTGTTGAATTTAAGCTGTAGATCCAAAAAGGGAAGACAAGCACTATGAACACATAGCATTATCCAATTGATTTGGGTAAACAAAGTAAAACTGCAGAACATTTTCAAGAGCACAACAAAGAATGTGAAAAAAATCCTATAATTAGAACTGCGCTGACAGCATGTTTGAGACGAAGCACAATGTCACAAAAGATTAATTACACCTCTTGCCTAAAAGCACTGGGCATCTTTCAAAAGGATTTAAGCTGTACATAATAACAAAGCACTCCAGTCAAACAGCCAATCATTCAGTCACATTAATCTCTGTAGATATTGTCACATCTCCTAACAGATCATTTTAATGCTGTTGGCATAATTTTGAAAATGTACAGATCAATTCATTGTACAGATCATTACATCTCATTGGATCAAACATCATTAATACTGCTGTGGAAAAGCTTTACATGTTGTTACACTTATTTATAACCATCACCCTTAAATTTGACTCAATGAGAGGTACGCAACCCCCAGGGCTGTTACTGCTTATGGTTCTGTTTGTACTTTTCAGGTGTAAGTATTTAAGTAAGTGTCTGTAATTACCTTCAACCTCGACGGGGGGAAATCTGTTTTTAACCTCAAACAACAGATTCAGCAGATTTTTGGAGTTACATTTTTCTCTCTGTTTCTCATGAACAACACCGAAATCAGGGGATGGCAATGAATTTGATTCATCAATACTATTCAATGCATGCTGCATATATTAATTATAGATTTAGTTATGACTGCATCTTTTCAATTCTGCTATTCATAAGTAGAATTCAAAAAAGAATATGACTAATTGCACATGTTACTGCTACTTGAGGTGTTTGATAATAACTTTTGCCATAGCACTGCGCTAAGCTTTCATTTTTTTTAATGGTGCGCACCGGAATCTAAAAAGACATGTAAACAAAGATCTCAAAATAAATTGTTTGACAATGTATATATTTTTCCTTGTTTATTTTTTATACTAACTTTCTGAGTGGCAGAATCAAAAATAGTTTTTTTGCCCTGCTAATAGTAAAATGCTATTATTTATCGCTCAGTTACATTGAGTACTTGGATAAAATCTAATGCCTAGCTACTAAATCTGCATCTGCCTGCTTTGATAGTATTCACATGGGCTACATTACTGATCTATCCATCCATCCATCTTCCAACTGTTCCTGCTGGTCTGGATAGTCGGGGACCAAGGCACCACAGAGCATAATACTGTGAACCACTCTGGATGGGATGCCTGTATACCACAGGACACATACACACTCGCACGCACAGTCACACACTTTGGGCAGTTTAGAGACGCCACTTAGCCTAACTGCATGTGTTTGGACAGTGGAAGGAAACTGGAGCACCCAAAGGAAAGCCTCGAAGTGCAAGGTGATGGTTCTACCCATCTATTGGTTTTTGTTTTTCACACTGGAATTATGGGTATAACAAAATGTAGTTTTATTCAGTAACATACAATGATGATATTTGTTAAATTATGTAACACATAATGCCTCTTCCATAAACTTAATTGCACAGTGAATAATTGGTTATACCAGCTTATCAGCAATGACTGCAACCAGACACCTCCTGTAGATATTGATCAGTGTTTCAGGGCACCTTGGAAATATAGTAAAGTCCTCCATATAGAACTACTCCTACTTAGTAACATCTGTTGGCTTTACAATGATGACCTGTTCAGATGAAGTCCTGCCATTAGATTTCAGCAGGGTTCATGTTTGGAATAAGACAACTGAAACACCAAATTTTGGTTGTTCCACCTTTCTGATGTAGGCTTGTTAGTGTTATTGTCTTCTCCCTCAAGCCAGCTATGTTTCAGTTCCTGCTTGCAGACAGATGTACTAACGCTGTCGAGTGGGATTCTCTGGTGCAGAGAACAATTCACAGATCTCACAACAATGACATAACTTTGAGCTCATATTTTCTCCCAGACTGCTTATGGAAACAGATGCAATTCAGAGATGGAGCATATTCATTTTTACAGTATTTTATAATCTGGTCATTAAGCTCCAGTTTTTTGTTTCTTTTATGTCCTTTTAAATGTTTTTAATTGAAATTTTTTAAATTAAAAAACATTTATAGCACTCTGTGAAAAGCATATTTACTTAGGTATGGGACTGATCTGCTTTTCCAATGCACAACAACGTCAAAAATAGATGCAATATGCTCCGTATATTAATTTGAATGCAGCACAAATACTGCAAAATGGCTTCAAACCAGTCTTCAAAAACATTTTTCTTTTTAAGTTCCATGTGACCTGTCCTGTAATGTGAATAGCATGTAAACACTCTACACATAGCATGTAATAGTTAAATATAAACAAGAATATTTTATGGTGGGAAAACAATTACTTGATATTTTAACTTCCCACACAAAGAATAGGAGTTGTGGAACTAGGAGTTTTATTTTGTGTGTTATTTTTGTTTAATTCATTTGGTGCAGTAACATCCTGAAATTTCCTCAATAAAGGTACTACATCTATCTATCTATCTATCTATCTGTCACCTGCCATCTGTCATGAACTGTGCAGGCCTATGCAGAAACTTTATCCATGCTATATGGCATGATGCCTCATTTCTGTATGCAAAGAACAAATAGATTGACCTTGCTTTTATATATTTTGCCTGATCAACCTGATCTACCAGAGGGAGCAATTATTAATGACCTACTGTATTTGCACCTCGATGCTACCATGGATAATCCCCATTTTTTCTGTTCCTTTCTTTCATGCTAGAATTAAACAGAATAACGTGTCCCCAATTTGAGAGGCAGTTGACTGCTTGTGGAGGACCCACCCATACATTTCCCATGCCAACACCCCAATGGAAGGGCTCATGCACACAGAGGTTCACTACCACTGAGTGAAGTTAAGGTTTTTCTTGGCCTGAGGGGCTGTGTAGAGTGGGACAAGTAAGCAAAGCCCTATGATCCTGGAAGCAGTCAGGTCCCCACAGAAAGGGGCCAATGGCCTGTGGAGAAATCATGCAAAAGGGGTCAGTGCACTATAAAGGAAATAAAACCTAACATAGAAAGACACTCTGCAACTGACTACATTTCAAAATTCAAGCCTGCTAGTGTAATACCCTTGTAAAATAATATTATGTCAATAAAATGGCACGTAAACTGCTTTCGGAATAATTTTTTGATGATTTTAATATTTCTCATAAATATTTTTGCTGTCATATCCAATATATCTTGCTGTGAATTGGCACTGGTATGGCCTCAAATAAATTTCACATATAAGGGTTTCTGCAAACAGATCACAGCATTATATGTATGTTCCTTATGAGTATGTTCCTTAAAAATGGTGTTACGTTCTGTTGCATTTTTCTTTTCATGTGCCTGTGGACATTGCAGTTCTCCTGATAGTATCTCTCTAAAAAAAACAAATTAGAAACAAAAATATGAGGTTATAAAATGAAACTCAGTTATTCAAGAAAAGAACCCACCCAAAAATGTTGATGGTGATACAATGCTGCTACTGCATTTGATGGCTAAACTGGGGGTTCTCTGAACTAGGTGACTTGTTACTTTGAAATGTTTTACTGCATTATAAGAACAAACTGCCAATGCAATAGTTAAAGTCTATCTACCTACTGAATTAATAAGATATGTTCACAAAAAGAGCATTGCATGAATGCTGGAAAAAAAAGTCTGTAAATGAGAGACCTGCTATGTGATACAATGCTAGAATTGTGGCTACAAACTGAAAGTGAACGACGGGACACAAGTGCAGTGAATAAGGTGCCTCTTCTCATTATAAAAATGGTGGTTTGATAACTTGCAGTTCAATTCGTGTTTTTTTTTTTTTTGGGGGGGGGGGGGTGCATTATGAAACTTCCTTGACGTCCTGATAAACCCAGGGATCATTATAAAACCACAACCTCCACAATAGCACACAGTATGCTTTCAGATTGGTCATGAATGACTGACTCTGTCTCATTACTAAACACACAGACAGGCCCTGGACATCACAATAGCTTCTAAACATCCCTGTTGAATTTCGTAGCATCATCATAAATGACTGGCAATTTGTCTTGATATTAGATTGTTAATATTTAATTTGTTTAAAAATACATATTTATTTAATAACCCCCATTATATAAGTAATGATAAGTTTCACTCCCAAAAAACTAATGTACAAATAAAACATTTTTAAGAGTGAAAAGTGTTCTGATGAATGACCAAGTCCTTTTTATATTTATATACAATGTATATTTTATATGTATACATTCAGTTGCGAGTTAATTAAACTGATGACATTACAGGTATCTTTAGTTAAAAATGCGATGATAGCGGCCTATGCTGGTAAAAAACATCGCGTGAATTAGTGAAAAAAGAACAGGAAACTTGAAAAAGGTGCATCCAATTGTTATTTTTTTCCTCCCAGACATCTCTGTAAAAATCTAGAGATTAAAACCAAAACGTTCTTAGAAAGAAAAAATACGCTTTGGTTTAATCTACTCATATTATGAAAGCAAATTTATATTTTCCTTCTGTTCAACCGTGTATATATCAACAACAGCAACAACAACAACAACAACAAAAGAACTCATTAGTGGAAAAATTCAAACGCCAATTCAATATAACCACAGATTATGTGAATTTATTGGGAAAATCATAGATTATTATTGAAATGGACACTATTGAATTTTTGTTTAATATATAGTGATGACATCACGAGAAAATCATTTTGAACTTGCATTTTTAATAGATAAAGCCAAATTAAATTGCGTTTAATGAAACAGTCATTTAAACCGCATTTAACGACATCGTTGTTGAATTTTTGAATGCACATACAAATGAGTAGTCCTTGTACTACAATCCTGTGTACTGGCTATATCAAAAGTTATGTAAGTACAAATAAAAGCATAAAGACGTGTTGTTTGTGTTGTTTTACTTTGCAATATATAATGACACTCCTCCCGTGTTATAGATGCCTCAGACTGTGCTGTCTTTTTACAACAAAGCCAGTTACTGAATGTCAGGCTTCATTCTGAGTAGAGAGCGCAACAGGATTCCACGGAAGCGTGAATTGTAAATTTCTTAACTTTCCGACTGCACCATTTTTCTTTCTTTTGCTGTTACTTTTGCAATATTAATGGCAATATACAATGCATGCTGTATTAGAATGTGAGAATATAAGAGAATACATGGTTTAATGGATAAATTATAAATTGTCCTTCGATTAAACTACTTATGATTTTTTTTAACAAACTACATATTACTGGGTTTTTTGTGGTTGCCCTTTGTTTATATTAAGAAACCGGTAAAGCATAACTGGGTATCAGACTGTGGAAGTTACGGATGCAATGTCCTAAGAAGTAATCATAAAAAACTTTTAGAGGAGCATGATTTAAAAATAGGAACGGGAAAGAAAAAATGCATATTAAAAGCTATAGTTTAAATTCCGGAATACACAATTCTCGTTTAACCCAAACGAAAATTGCCCGTTATCAAGGTTATGGGCTTACAGGATTTTTTTTCTATTGCGTAGCCTATATTTATATGATATATTAATCTTCCATAATGCTCTGCTCATTATCGTTCATCAGGCTCTCTATAATATAGTATAATGCTTAGTATTATATAGTATTTATAGTAAGATATGGTACTTAGCTGTCCTGTAGTTTACTTTCCTGTACACCCCCCTCGTTAGTAGATAAATCCGGTCCTCCTTCGGGAACAGACAACATCGTCCAGGAAGACATATAATCTTATTTCAATTCATTTAAATGATGTAAAAATGAGCTTTAAAATATTTGAGCGCACTTCGTAAATTCTATGAAATAGGCTACCTATCTCAGTGCCTCACGGTTTAATGGCCATTGATTAATCCGAATTAATTCATAACGTGACAACTTTTCTAAATTATGAAAAGTGTAATATTAATGCGAGGTGTGTGTTAGCAGAGTTTTGGCGCGATGGGAATGCTCCCTTACTGTGAGGTTAAGCCTATCACTGAATTTTCTCTTGATGTTGCGCATCCCGCCTTGATGTGTATGGATGCGTCGTGCATTTCTGAGGATGAAATATAAAAATGCTTTTGAACAGACTACAGTTACGTAACACTGGAACGACTAGTCAACCTCCCCGCAGCGGGGTGCAGTGTTTTCTTAAACACGGAGCAAAAAAAAAATCAAATTGCATGTATCAGCTGACATGTACTAAAATTCTATATTTAAAAATAAAAAAGAAAACCTGAAAATATTTGGTAACTTTATTTGATATTCCACGTCAGTGAAAAATGTCTTCTTTTGGTTGTTGTTTTGTTTGTTAAGACAATTGCTTATTTGGATTTTTGCCCCGGGGTAACTTCCTTTTTCATCCTGCCGACACTGGCGCCGTCCAAACCATAACTTGTCTGGTGTACTTAAAGCTTTTAGTGAGCAATTGCCTGTTGCTTTTCACTTAGCTGTGCCATTATAAGGACCAAGAAAAGCCTTAAATGGCTGTAATACTGTGTGATAGACTGTCATTGCCAGTTAAATCCCATTTACGAGTTAATGACTGATTACTTTAACTAGTGTCATTTAAATTGGTGTAGATTTATACCTTACATGTTTGTTTAGCCAACTTTCTGCTTGCTGTATATAGTTTGAAAACTAGCGTATATCGATATGGAATCTAAAAACTGAATTGAAATAGGCAATGGTTGTTAATCAGACAACTGTCTTTTTAATGATAACCCTCAAGTGATGTTTTTACTGTAAATCATCTGTGTGGGTTCAACTAATGAGAAAAACGGGTCTGCCCTACTGGTTAATTATTCCAAAACTGGTCTAGAGACTATGTTCCTATACGACTTCAGCCCCCTAGCTATCAACAAACCTCTTCAGCAATCCATCTAAGATTACTACTCTTTTTTCCGTATCTCCCTTGATGTGTTTGAGACGATAATTAGCCAATCAAATGAAACTCCGGCCACGTCATCAGCCAAAGTTAACCAGCTGATTGGAAGGCGGCGAGATAACAGGCACTGCGGCGCTTTAAAAGCTGAAACTAAACCAGATGCAAAGAATCTTGCTAACCGCTGTTCCGAGAAGTTGAGGAAACACGGGCGCAGTTCAGGACTGTCAGTTCAATTAAAGTTGTATGGCCCCATACTCTTGTAATATGAATCCTGTTCAGGGGTCTCCATCCCAAGAGCTAAATCTCCAAGAGAAAGGAAATTCTGAGAAGGAAGACATTAAACCAAAAGACAAGTTTTCCAAAGGATGTAAAAGTAAAACCTTTAGTCTTCCTTTTAGTGTGGAATCGCTTATTTCTCACAGAACGACCTGCAGGGCGCAATATTCTTCCTTTGACGCAGATTTGGGTGTATCTAAGCCTGGCGTTGAACCAACGAAACAAAATCTTCCGAGGACAATATATACAGGGAGTAACATATCTGTGGACGGTTTTGCAAGTTTGTCGGACTGCACCAGAAATGAAAATGAAGAAGTTAACGAAAAGGATCAGAGACCCTGGATCGAGACTTCGTCCTATTCCGCTTCTCCTAGTAAGTTCAGTTTGCCCTGTCATTAGCGCTGAAGTATAGCCTAGATTTTGTTGGGTAGTTTTGCATTTAAAAAAAATTAAATAATTACATCGATTGGCGTATAAGAATATAACAATCGTTTTATTAGAATTTTGTTTTCGTTGTTGCCGTTGTTGTTGTTGTTGCCGTTGTTGTTGATGATGATGATGATGATGACGATGTGGATGAGGAGGATGATGATGATTAGTTCCTTGTCTTTGTAAATTTTGGTAAAATTGTTCGAGTAAATGCTTCGCTGGTTTTTAATGACGCTAGTAAACTGCAAGCTCTGCAGTTATAACAGCAATAACTTTTCTACTGCCTTTCAGTAATGGGTATAGTTGGAACTTAATACTTATAAAGATTGAAAAGATTGTGTGAATATCTGACAGGAAGAACACAACCTTCACTTACAATATCATTTTCTGACATACTGTACCTTGAGGTAATGTTTTGTTAAGTTTTCATCGGTAGTATCAACAGCGTTCCCCTGGGACTGTAAACGGCTATATTCTGGCCCTCGTGACATGTAGCAATGATAATACACACATTCATCTTTCAAATCCTTTATCTAGAAAAGGCATAGATCTATAGTGTAATGTCAGGGCATATAGTGGCATTTTTAATATTTGGAATGGATACTCAGAATCTTTTTATTACAGAAAGCAATGACAACGATTTGAATTTGCGCAATAACAGGTTTCTTGTTTTTATTAAACAGGACGTTCCAGTCCATCTCCGTGCCCCCTCAGGAAACACAAGAACAACAGAAAACCTCGTACGCCTTTTACGACATCACAGTTGCTTTCTTTGGAGAGAAAGTTTCGCCAGAAACAGTACCTTTCCATAGCAGAAAGAGCAGAATTCTCCAATTCACTTAATCTGACGGAGACACAAGTCAAAATCTGGTTCCAGAACAGGAGGGCTAAAGCCAAGAGACTCCAGGAGGCCGAACTGGAAAAGTTTAAACTGGCAACAAAGCCCCTTGTACCTGCCTTTGCCTTTCCCTTTCCACTTGGTGCTCACGTAGGATCTCCATCAGTTTACGGACCTTCTAATTCATACCCAAGACCTTCCTTGCCCGTTCCTGGACTTTTTGGTGGACCTGTGACTTATGGAATGTATTATCTGTCTTAAACAAGTCAAACCTCATATAAATACATAAAGTTTGTACAGTCATGTTTATGAGCTCATGTTGCCGGTGTGCGTAAAACACAGTGTGACTCGTAAAACAGTCAAAATCTAAATTCTATTTTTTTCTAAAGAATGTAGGAACGTTACAAACCATTTATAAGTTCATATGCATAGAGTTTTATACACTATATAATTTCAACGAATATAAACGTGTTCTTTAACTTGGAACAAGGAAATTGTCTTTTCGGGTGTGTAAAATTGCAGGGGGTATTACATATAAACTTACAGACTGCTCACATTCTTTCTATTTTTGCTTTTTTATTTTTTGGTTAAAGTAATTGTAACATAATATATACAGTTTTGGACAAAGTAGTTTTTGACAAAATCTAGGAAAGTATGAAATTCTAACATATAGGTTACAGTAATACCTGCCTATAAGTGAAGATGCGTCTAAGATCACGTTAAACTTTGAACTATAAATAGTCTATATGAACACACCTCGTAAATTACATGAATTTAATTCTGACTGAGAATTATCGCTTGTATAATGTTTCGATATCCTTAGACTGAGAACCAAAGCCGACTAGGTATCCATCTTAACGCAGTTTAATCTTTTATTGTATGTTTCACCAGCAAACGAAGGGCATTTGAGTGAATCTACGGTGAAGACAACGGAAAGTGGCAAACTGAATTGCCTTCTAAATACGTTTTCTGCCTAAGCAAAGACTGTAACATAGAGATAAAATTATATTTTTGGAGTCTAAAGAAGCAAATCGTTTGAAGATGTATTTTGCAGGGGAAGTGCTTACATTATTTAATATGTACCATTTTTGAACACTGCCGTTTTATGACGAATACAGCCGTAGTCGCACGTGTCATTTTTTTAATGCTTGAAAGTCTTTGCAGACACTGCTATGCAGTTAGTGCATTAACGTCTATTTGCTTGTTTTTTAAAATGTACAGT
Source organism: Cyphomyrus plagiostoma (assembly GCA_019775915.2). Taxonomy (NCBI): domain Eukaryota; kingdom Metazoa; phylum Chordata; class Actinopteri; order Osteoglossiformes; family Mormyridae; genus Cyphomyrus; species Cyphomyrus plagiostoma. Next base: position 7,410,173 of record JABFEA020000044.1, read on the forward strand.
GTTTTACTATTTCGAAGTATTTTCATACATATTTACGATTAAGTAGTTTGACTGGCGCTGAAATTCAAGGCAAAAACGACAGCAAGGGAATCACACATGTGTAGTGCCCCTAAATAAGAGGGCCATCAAGTTCAGAGAGTCGAAGAGAATACAGATGACAAATTTAAGTAACTGGCCTGAATTTTACATTTAAAGATTCGTTACTGATTCATTTCACATTCATTTTTCTTGAGGAATCACTAGACAGCCCTGGGTTTCTGCAAAATGTAATTCACTGTATTACTGTAAACAATAGACCTACACCTTGGCTGTTGTCTGTTTCAGAATCAAAACTGATTGTTCATATTTATAGAATGTGTTTCATATGTGTCCATGTATATATGTAATTTGTACAGATAAACCTTGTGTAAAATAAATAAAGCATTTAAATGTATGTAGTGGACATACTACGTAGTTGTAGTTGTTTTTATTTTCGAAGAATTACATGTGTGTATATAAAAAAGATTTCTCCCACGAAACGGGAATCTGAAATGTCATTTGGAATTAAAACAGCACAACATAGGCCTACTTCAGGGTAATATTTTCTATGCAGTTATACATGTGTATATGAGATAAGGCATACAGACATTATGGTTTGGAAATTTCAATTTTTCTTACATTGAATGTATCTGGCAGTTTATTACAGGCCAGGAAAAAGGACCAATTTGTACCTTTGAGGATACAATTACTTGTCACTGGGTCTGAACCCTCAAGGGTCTGACAATTGTAGGCAAATGTATCTTTTAAGGTACTGAAATTTACTCTAGGGAACATGTCCTAGTATCAAAAATGTCATGCAAACAGTTAACTTTCTGGTTAAGGAAACTGATTATATATTTCATTTTTTTACATATTTAACTGTTAGAAGTAGATAAACATATGCACATAGTTATATTATTACCAGGAAAATTAAAACAAAAAGTAAATGATAATCACCAAAATCTTAATTAGTAAGAAATAGTTCTGTTTTGTTTTATTTGTTCTCCCTACAACTTTTCATGGCAAAAATGTTTCCATTTTCAAAGTGCTCTTTATTATACTTTATTTTTAAAACTGTAACAGTACAATACATTTGTATTTGATATTCTACAATGACCAGCAACCCTGAATAGGAAAAGTGGTTTCAAAACAAGGATGAATGGGTGGACACATGAATGGATGGACTGATGGACGGACCTGTAATGCTCATTAAGTGTTAGGTGTTAGAATTATTATTCACACATGGTGTATTTAAGTAAACGTCCTTTTGTATTTTATTGTAAACGAATTTAGTTGAGCTCATGTTCAACTTCAAGATAGAATTATAGAAAAAGAAGGTGTGCATTGCAGCCTTTTAAATGTTATTTTTCAATAGAAATTGATTATGGATAATCTATTGCAGTGCAGTTGAAAGTGACATGAAATGTCAGCCAGCAGCATGAAATAAGATGGCTTTAGATGGAATTCTAGCAAACACGGGACCATAAATATTCACTTGTAGCTGCAGTGTGGCTTTTGGCAGTGGCAGATCCTCACGGTTTATGTCCCTCATTTCTTGGCAGCATCATTCCTGCAACCGGCCAAAATAACATTTCATTTCTGGCTCACAACACCAGGGGAGCTGCCACTTCAGAAATCTCTATTACAACTTATACTTCACTGTTGTAAGTTCCTCCTAATGTTTTTTTCCATTTTCTTCTTAATACAGAAATTCCTTCCCACGGTCTGTCGACTAGATAGGTGGTGGATTACTGCTTCAAGTTTACACAAAGTCCCGACGCTGATATGAATTATTCTACAATCTATCTATAGGGTTTTCAATGGTTAGTATTATTAGTTTTTAAATGTATACAAAGATGGGTCAACAGCTGAGGTTTCTGAGTGTGTTGTCAAGAATAATAAAATCGTTTTCATCAAAACTAAATTACTCATTTTACATTCTACTTCAATAACCATCTAAAACACTGTAATTTTTTGTATTAGAATGGCTATTATTATTATTAGTATTATTATTGGTCGATAATATACCCTTACTTAAGAACAACTGCTATGAATAACACAGTGTCCTTGTCCTGTAGTGGCGTTTGAAAACGTAGTTGCGAAATTCAAACAGCAGATGGTAGCATATGCC
>JABFEA020000044.1:7422135-7436969 GCA_019775915.2 Cyphomyrus plagiostoma
AAATTACTAAATTGCACCCCTCCCCCCAAATCAAACTCTGAAATGTGCCCTTGTGTGGTCCCTTCAGATATGATAGTTCACAGAAGTTTATCTGAATAGTTGAAGCTGACTTGGGGGAAAAAATACTGGAACCATAACGACTTCCTAAAGTGAGTCACAGCCTGTAACTTCCTGGACAGTCAGATCACGGTTCCTATGTTAATCATGAAGAAACTGCACGCACGCTGCACTCCAGTATTGCTGCCGGCGCGGAGCCGCTACCCGCTACCACCATGCTCTTGTGCTCCTTGGATATTACTCTTTTTTTAGTGATTGTATCTATAGGTAAGCAAATTAGTACGTGGTGTATTGAAAGTACCCCGTATTTTTTGCGTGGAAACGCAATATACAGGAATGTATTTAAATGTGTACCTCCTTTGGGATATTTTAAACTGATATATCTACGTTAGTGTTCTATGTTAATGCCTTAAGATACTTTCAGGTTCATTCGTCACAAGTGAACGGAGGCTTTCTCATGTGAAGAACTACACTGTTGTCAGACCGCAGAAACTCTCCATTCGTGCCAAACGAACCTTGTCCTCGGAAAAGGTGCGTGGATTTAATTTAAACACTGGGAGGCTGGATTACCTTATTCTTACTCAACATTACGCGTTCTTAAAGTGTGGATTTTTGTACCTTCTTCCCGGTTTATAATAATAATTATTTTATTATTATTATTATTATTATTATTATTATTATTATTATTGTTATTATTTAGCCACCGCTGACTAAGACTTACCAAATACAAAGCAGAATCTAAACCCAAGAGCCGTATTCACACAAATGTTTTTATGATGGGAAAATGGGTTTTGGGGCGTTTCCTGTTGCGGTGGTTCTATCCCCGAGGGCCTTTTCATGGACCACAACATGTTTGTGTTTATTAATTTTTTTTTCGTGCTCATGTTGACCCATTGAACCCATTTTATTACTTTAAAAATGTATATGTTAGGTATTTCTATATTTTGTTTATATACCGGTTTAAGTACTTCAGACGGCCGTTCCTGCTTTTTTGCCTCAAGAGTAAACGAGTTAAACTAAAAAGACACAACAATCTGGACCTATTTGACCGCTTCTTATGCAGGAATATCCAGACAAGCTGCGGTATGCATTATCTATTGAGGGAGAAGACTATATATTCAACCTGGAAAAAAACAGGTAAGATTTTGTTTTATTAAATATTTTTTACGTGCCTTGTGAAAAGAATGAGTATTTAAATAATATATATCTATCTGTGATAAACAAAAGTTTGGCTTTATTTATTTTGATTTTGCATCAACAAATACATTTATTATAGCTCTGTCATAATTTGAATGTAGGTGTTCGTTAATTATGTATTTTTTACAGTAACCTTAACTTGAATCAATAAAATAATTATCAACCATTTTAAACTTTTAGGTTTCTGTTAGGAAAGGACTATACAGAAACATATTATTTGGATAATGGAACTGAAGTCACAGTATTACCAAATTATGAGGTATGGATGTTATTTCATTATGCAATAAACAATCCATAAATTCTTCAGCTAGGAGTATCTATTCTATATCATAACTGTATTAAATTAGCTTAATATAAATAATTAGTGGTTTTTGTTCTTGATGTAAGAAATCTGCCACACTAATGAGAGATGGTCTGCATCTTTTTGTAGGACCACTGTTATTATCATGGGGACATTCAAGATTTTAAAGATTCCGTAGTTAGTGTGGGCTTGTGCTCTGGAATGAGGTGAGTATTTTGATCTGTTATATATTGTTGTATGGTAGTAGCCCCAAGTGAGTACACATGGAACATACAATTGCTAAATATTTGTTTTTTATGTAGTTTTGAAATGGAACCAGTTGTTCATTATAGAAGACTTTATAAATGTTCACAAACTGTGAAAACCTTGGTACAGATATGATTAACATATTATTTGTTTAAATATTACAGAAATTGCTGTACTAAATAACATGTTCTGACAATGCTTCTGGACATTCCTTACCATTTGGTAGCTTAATAAAATGCTTAAATTCTTAAAAATTCTTAAATGGCTTTGTTTGATGGCTTAGTAGTATGAAATAAGGAGTTAAAATGCTCGCTTGATTTTTATTTAAGAGCATTATAATCTTATTATATATCATTGAAACAATGAGAAAAAACTGTGACATTGCGTGACAATGGGTTTAATAAGGAATTCCATATTTCCACTTTAATGTTATCAATATGGATTGTAACTTTGTTTTATTCAGCAAGATGCAGTCCTGTACTGTTTTAGCTAATAGCAAATTCCATCGTTTCTGTTTCACAAGAGTTAGCTGATGTCCCTGAATCCAGCCTCTGTATGCCTCTGATACAGGAGTTAAAAGTGTAGCATCCTACCATAAGTCTCTCGTCCTCACACTGCAGGGGTTTTTTGAGGGCTAAGCAGACAGTATACTTCATCGAACCTCTGGCCAACTTCACAGAGGGCGACCATGCCATTTACAAAGAGGAGCATCTGAGAAGCAAGAGATCCTCGTGTGGTCACTACAACAATACTTACTATGACCATGGGCCCATTGTCTCTGGGGTGTTTAAGCCTAGTTTTTGGGTACTGTTATTGATTTCTTTGACATGTACAGATCAGTGCCGGTCATAGATCCTGTGGCGCCGTAGTCGGTTAAACTTGCTGAGTTTGGACGCCAGCAGTGACTAAAGGTGATGATAGACAGGGCACCTTTTTGAGCAATGTTGCTTAGCAGTTGCCAACAAGGTGAGACAAAGGGCAACTCATTTGGATCTGGCTCATCACAAAAAGTTGCCCACTGCCAGTCACAGTTTTTCAAACAGAAATTTGTTGCCCAATATTAATTGGAAAGGGCCCAAGCAACAAGGGCCCTCAAAAAGCTGCCCTGTGTTACTCTGATTCGGCACATTAGCAACCATCATTAAACTAGTGGCAAAAAAAAAACATCTTTTGAAATATTTTCCTTTAATGCTATTCATGTGCTTTACATATTTTTTTTAATTCTTTCTTTTTAGAAAAGCAATTCACTTTTCAATGGAGAACAATTTGTCGAGATGTTTTTGGTGGCTGATAATGCAGAGGTTTGTACTTTTTTGGTAATTATTTTGAAAATTTAGGAACCAGTGATGGATTTTGTATACTGCAGTATCTTTGTGAAGGTTTTTTTTTTCTCTTTATAGACTTTTGTTGTTTTTTGTTTCAGTATAGAAAATGTGATGGGAAGATGGAAAAAGTAAAAGCAAGAATGCTGGAAGTAGTAAATCATGTTGACAAGGTAACATCCAGACATATTTTGTCGTCTGTGTTTGGATGACTGTGTTTAATTCAGTTCATTCAGTTTTGAATGGTGTAAGCATTGCGTTGTAAGGCTCTAACTGCCACCCAATGTATGTTGTTTCAGCTGTATCGCCCTCTAAACATTCATGTAGTGTTAGTAGGTCTGGAGGTTTGGTCTCACATGGACAAGATTTATGTCAGCACTAATCCTGACACAACCTTGACAAATTTGCTCCAGTGGAGACAGAAAAATCTTATCAATAAGAGAAAACATGACAATGCACAACTTGTCACGTGAGTACCTATTTATAAGATATATTTGCTTCAAGCATTAAAGGAAAATAAGGTTTTATTTATTTTTAGTTATTTATATTAGTTGTATTTAAAAATACCAGTTCTGACATCTTTTCTTGTTCCTATTTAATGCAAATAAAAATTCTTTGAGATAGAGAAAATTACACGTTAAATACATTAGTCTGAACAATGAAAATGTTGAACGTGGCCATGTCTTCTGCCTAATGAGAGGTGTTTGACTTGATCAGTTGCAATTGAACCAGCAGCACATCAAAAGTGCACGCTTGGATATTCTTTCATTATTTGGCTGATTCTTCCTCTTCTTTTGACAGTGGTATTGATTTTGATGGAGATACTGTGGGTTTGGCAAACAAATTTGCAATGTGTGAATACGGCTCTGGGGGAGTGAACCAGGTATTTGTAATATATCTTTACACACATATATGCACACGCACAAGATTAAACTCATGTATCCCGAACTTGTTGATTTTCGATCTATGTGTTTTTTTTATTATTCAAATAATAGTATGTATAAGAGTTGCCTTATGATTCTGTTTTTTTCCCTCAAGGATCATCATGTAAATTCTATTGGTGTAGCTTCGACAGTCGCGCATGAGATGGGTCACAACTTGGGTTTGTCACATGACACTTCTGATTGTTACTGTGGCACATCATCAGGCAATAGAAACTGCATTATGGCAGATCGTGTTGGGTAAGATGTTTGCTTCCCTAAACATCAGTGGATGACAAATAAAATGTAAAAATATATATACACACACACAAATTCTTCTTGCTTTAAGAAGGTTTGACTTTTATTTTATGACGGTGTGATAGCGATGAACATTCAGTAGTTAACTTAAAACACTTGGCTAATGATATGCTGTACAATACGTTCTACTGCGACCAAGCGATGGCAATATCCACGCAGTCACGCTTCCTGTCTGTGTTGTGAGCATAAACATCTCATGCAGTGTTTAACAATATATTGTACGGTGTTTTTTTTTTCTGTGTTTAATCAAATAAGTTTGTATTTACTTATTGACTTGACAATTACTGCTATTTAGTTAGGTATAGTAAATATTTATTTACTTATTCAGCCTTCAGTGCTTAATTATTTTCCTTTTTTAAACCTTGTGAATGTAGGTTTCCTTTAATTTGCTTCTTGCATTATAATTTTCAGATCCGTCTTCCCAGAGACTTTCAGCAGCTGCAGTAAAACTGAGCTGAGGCAGTTTCTACAGCAGTATAACCCTCAGTGCCTGTTGAATAACCCAGGCCCCGTGATTTGTGGCAATGGTTACCTGGAGCCAGGAGAGGAATGCGACTGTGGCACCCCGCAGGTGAGACTGCCCTGTTCTGAGACTTCCAATCAGCTTAAGACGCAACGTGTTTCACTGCCCCTGATTTCCTAACCATGGACATTGCAGGATTGCAATAATGCCTGTTGTAACGCCACCACATGCCGACTGACTAAAGGATCTCAGTGTGCATCTGGAGGGTGCTGTGAGAATTGCCAGGTAGCCCCTCTTTGTCTTCATTTTTCAGGTTTTGCAAAATGTATTTAGAGCATTGCTTTTAGTTATGAACTAAAACTGTGGCAGGCTTTAACTACAGGAAACACAATATCTTCCTTCCTTTTTAAAAGCTCAAGCTTTCCGGAAGCCTGTGCAGAAAATCTGCAAATGACTGTGACTTGGATGAATATTGCACGGGCACATCGGCAGAATGTCCAAAGAATGTATTTAAGATGAATGGGCTTCCTTGTAACTTCAACCAAGGGTACTGCTACAACGGTCAATGCCCAACACTCCTTCAGCACTGCAAAAGATTGTGGGGTTCAGGTACCTACAGATGTGACTTGCTTTCTTTTTGCATGTAGGGCATTTTGTGACTCAGCAGGTTAGAATACAGTGCCTCTGATCAGAAGGTGGCCAGCTGGACATCCTGTTTTTGCCAAGTTCAAAGTGCGCCTGGGTCAATAAGGGAGGAGCTTGCAATTCACTTCTTTAGCCAATCACAGTCGTATGACATCACCACATTCATGCATTTTTAAAATTATTTTCAAACTCTCTGCTTACAGCCATTAAGCCGGGGTGCAGTGTGTGGTTCAGCAGGCTAAGCCTCAGTGCCTGTGATTGGAAGGTTGCCAGTTCAAGCCTTTTTGTCATTATTATTGTTATCATTATTGTTGTCACCATTATTATCATGACAGCCTTTGCAGCTAAGCATTTTCCTATATAACAAAAGGCATAGCACCTTGCTGGTTAATCAGGGGCTGAGTCTCCGCCAGGGTTCCATGTGTGTGGGGTTTTCTCCAGGTTCCCCAGTTTCCCCTCACAGTCCAAAAACATGCTAAGGTTAACTGAAGTTACTAAATTGTCTATAGCTATAAATGGTGTGTGTGTGTGTGTCTTGTGACATGTCAGCACTCCATCCTATGTTGTTCCCTGCCCTGTGATGTCAGCACTCCATCCTATATTGTTCTCTGTCCTGTGATGTGTCAGCACCCCATCCTATGTTGTTCCCTGTCCTGTGACGTGTCAGCACCCCATCCTATGTTGTTCCCTGTCCTGTGACGTGTCAGCACCCCATCCTATGTTGTTCCCTGCCCTGTGATGTGTCAGCACTCCATCCTATGTTGTTCCCTGCCCTGTGATGTGTCGGCACCCCATCCTATGTTGTTCCCTGCCTTGTGATGTGTCGGCACCCCATCCTGTGTTGTTCCCTGCCTTGTGATGTGTCGGCACCCCATCCTATGAATAGCCATGAATAGGACAAGTGGTTACAGAAAATGGATGGATGGATATGCATATAGTATATATGTCATTTTTTTAAATCTTTTATTTGTTACACTTGTACATTGTCTTATAAAGATATTTGTTTACATGATATTGTTTTAATAATGTAATTGTAACCCTTCAGATGCACAAGTTGGCAGCGATCTGTGCTTTGAAGAAAATACAGCTGGTTCATATTTTGCATATTGCAAAAACACTAAAGATCGATACCTCGGCTGTGCAAAAGAGTAAGTGTGCATATGTATTAATGTAACAACTTAATATATCTTACAGTGTGAGTTTGCCTTTTTTTTAACTAGTTTAAGTTTTTTTCAATTGCATATTAATTTTGTGATCTGGATTATCTAATGTTTTTTCTATTCAGAATAGTGAAGTTTTAAAGAGTTGCTTCAATTTGGATACTTACACTAACCAAACTGTTTCTCCAGGGATGTGAAGTGTGGCACAATCTTTTGCACTAGCAGAAATAATCCTATAACTCAGAAAAGGTTAAACCTGGATTTGAATGGGATACCTTGCCATGTCGCTTTACCGGATACTGAATCGAGTGATATTGGTATGGTACCCACAGGTGCAAAATGTGGAGACAACAAGGTACGAAGGTTTTTTTTTTTTTTTTTTTGACACTTATTGTAGGATGCTGTGGACCATGCCAGGTAGATTTAGTTTCATGTGTTCAACAGTAAAGCAAAAAGATTTTCTGTTCATAATCTGTCTATAGGTATGCTATAATAATGCCTGTCAAGACATTAATGTGTACAGAAACAAGAACTGTGCAGCAAAATGCAGTGGCCATGGGGTGAGCTTTACACTAAATTAAGTTCTCCTTCATAATGACCTGGTTTATTTGTTTGTTTGAGGTTATACTTACTGCATTGTCTGTCTGTTAGGTGTGTAATCATGAAGGACAGTGTCACTGTGACCCTGGCTGGGCTCCGCCCTACTGTAATGTCAAGTTTTCTGAGCTCACTCAAGGTCAGCCTTCACAATGCATGGCTCATTGCGTTTGCTACTAGTAACTGAGGCACCACGATCTACTATCTTTTTGGCTATATATGTAATAAAAGGATTTGACAATATTGCCTTTAATGCTTATTATGTACTGTTCCGCTTTGCTGAAATACACAGTTAATAGATCAAGTAGTCTAAAAGGCTAAAAGAATGTCCAGTCACATGGGTTGGCACATGACCTTTCTGCTGCTGTCTTTCGCAGGGACCGCTGTGGCTATTGGGGTGTCTGTAACTCTGGGAATTCTTATACCTCTTATGCTTGTTATTGGAGGATTAATGTGGTACAGAAAGACAAATAAAGCGGAATTCCCCACTAAAAAGTAAGCAACTTTTCACAATGTCCCTTTTATGGGTCAATTACTTGATTGGGTAGATGATAAAATTGTTGTATTCGGTAATTTGTGTTTTGTATTGTTTTTCAATAGTCTAAAGTTACTATTAGCCAAGTGTTTTAAGTTCAAAACTGTCAGTTGAATTTCTTTTTCCCCCATAAATGTTTTGCAGAAAAGTGCCCAGTGCCTCGAGTCTGACAAACCCACTATTTCACAAAGGCATTGTGAATGGCAGTTGTAGAGACAGGATTCACCAAATCAGTCAGCCAATCTTTGTGGAATCCTCAGTCACTCAAGCCTGCACTTCATTGGTTGTCACTGTTGCTTCTAGCCACTCGCCCCCCAAGGTAAAACAGTTTGTTTTACCGTAACTCCAGCATAATATATAGCTGTGGAATGTTTATTATCAGTACGGTTTTTATGTACCCAGACTTATAGCAACATAACATTTGGGTGACAGTATATCGCAGTCTTTATTGGATTCACATCCATTATGACCTTACCTGTGTTAGTAGGGTCTGTGCTTAGTACATTTTTCTTTACAACTAATGAAAAACTCATAAATGAAGACCTCTAGCCAGTCTGCAGTGCTAATTTACTTATGGCTGGGATGATGACTAAAACTAAAAAAAGAAAAGAAAACTGCTAATCTGTGGAAATTTCCTATATGCCAAGAGGCTGGTTTTGAAATCCCCGCCAGATGTTATGAGGTGGCAGAGAACAGATATGCTTCTTGGCATAGACTTGTCCACATATCACATATCCTGTTATCCTGTCATATGTCTTTCACTCGGTAATTTCAGCACCTTCTACACAGATGGTGGCTGATAGCCTGAGGAACATTTTTATTGAGTGACTCTCTCTTGACTGTGTTAATAGGCAAACCATGCGCCACAACGTTGTCATGTCTTCAGCTCAGTGTAGATCAGTGTCCCAGAATAAGATGGCAGCTATTGTTGTCGATGACACTGACGACTCTAGCTTTGCTCTCAGGAACAAACATCCATTATGTCGGTTGTATTAAAAAGGGAAGTCACTTCTTTCAGTTACCCAGAATTGTCAAAATACTTTCACACTTCAGTAGGCATTTTGTAATCAGTATGCAATAGCACTCAGTCCCACTGGCACTGCCAGTGCAGGGTTGCCTATTCAATTATACCACGACTGAAGTTGCTGTATATAATGGCTTTGACTTCGAAAATGATAACAATTACTTATCAGATTCCTAGGTTTATTGATAATTATCGATAAATTGATAAGTGGTCCCAGCATTAAATTTATTATCACCATAAGTAAAATAGACACTGTCAGTTACTCTATACCTGTTGATCTTCCAACTACATATCACACAAAGGGTTGTGGGGCATTTGCTCTATAGTAATGTTAATTTTTAGCCTATTATTTAGTCCTATTTCACTTTTCAGCCAATAAACCATAACATTCCCATCCCTAGCTTCCCCAAACAATGTAACATATCCACAAGTAAATATATAAATACCTATAGTTTATATTACTATATTAAAAGTGTATCAGTTTTGGATATTTATTCCTTACTTTTGGATAGCTATTCTGTACTGGTGATACTAAGAAAAGAACACTATGAAGGTAATAAAATAAACAGATATTTTGTTGCACATCATAAATTAAATCTCTTTATTTTAGCCACAGGTTAAGCCAGCACCCCCAGCAAGACCATTACCGCCACTAAATGTAAATCCGGTGAGTCATTTTAATTCCTAGATTTGTTCTCATAGGTATGTAAAATGGCAAGTCACAACTGCGATTGTATATTTACAGGTGAGAAAGCCACCAGTACCCCCAGTAAAACCTACAGGATCCACAATTCTTCAGAAACACCATCAAGTAAGTGCTAATTTGATATCTTAATCTGAAAGAATCTGAAATTAGACAAGATACATATTTAAGTAACTTTACTTTATTGGGCAGAAGTAATGCAGTAGTAAATAGTAAAGTGTTGCCTAAATGTGCTATAAATGTGCTGTTATATATGTTTCTGGTGAAAACTGAGCATAATAAAAAATGATGTTTAACAGGGTATGCCTGTGAGACAAAAGGCTGCACTGACTCCCAACGCCAAGACCAGATGACCAACAAAATTTGATTGCATCTCATGAGTCTGCAGTCTCGAGAGACCTTTTGACCATGGTCAGGTTTCTGTGGGTGAGTGGATTTTATAATGACGCAGGACAGTATTTCACATTGATGCCTTCAGGAAACATTTTAATTTTTTTTTATTTTATATTATTTTTTCTAAGCAATGGGGATCGGCAGTTTTACCTTAAGATGTCTGATGATGTCATCTTCATTGTTTTTTGATGTTTTGTACTTCGAGGGACCTTATGTAAAGGAGTAATATCACTGGGGAGTAAAACGCGGCTTTTTTTCCCATTTTTTAGATTTAAGTATAATGTTTATGATCTTCTTAATGTTGCTTCGAGCAAATGTGAAGCTTTGACTGCAAGTTCATATTGAAAACATCAAATGAACATTAACTATCCATCTCTTTTAAAAACTTTGAATGCATTTGTGTAAATATGATTGTTGTTGATGTTATTATTGATGTTATTTAATGTCTAATTTGGTAAATAGTTTACCGAATTGTTTTTGTAATTTTCTGGTCAGCAGTGCTGAACACAGAGCTTGTTTAGATGAGCTGTTTTTGTATTTTATTTATTCTGTTTTTTATTGAGTGTTCTAAATATAAGAATTGTTATAGGCTGACTTGTTTGTGTGACGATTGCATGCAATGTATGTTAGAACATTTTTTTTTTAAGTTTATGCTTTTTAAGCCCTTAGTTTTAGATGCAACTCCTCGAAACCTGTATATCATAAATGTGTCTTTACATTGCTTACCTTGTTAAGTAAATCATTTCAGCTGTAAACATGCATGTTCCTGGTACTGGATAAGTTGGCCTATGTAGATGGAAAGAATGGATGAAAATAAATGCATGTTTTAAAATTCACACACACACACACAATTTTCCTTTATGTACAAATAAATCGTTTTCATTTTCATTGGCTCTGAGTCCATGATTGAATCCAGTTTTTCCAAACTCATTTTGGTGACACAACCATAGTTTTAATTGGTAGTGTATCTGTACATGAGTAATACCTAGAATTACTGATATAATTACTAAGTAATTGGCTTTTTTTAATCACTTTACACAATGAAATTGTGTCAACTCTGAAATACTCTGCAGGTCAGTTGAATGCATCTGAATGCTTTGAGTAAACACACGTGTCTCAATCTAAGACCGATTTCTGAGAACACAGCAAAGGTTTGATAAGTGATGCTGAGGAAATTTCTTCAGAAGATTTTTGGTTGTGCAATTTGTTTTCATCACAGGATTAAGTAACACAGCAGAAATAAGAAACAGGACAGTTTGATATTGATATGTAGGACTTCATCAGAAAATTGTGTAATTCTGTCAGTACAACATGCATTAACATAAGGGCTAAGATCTTTGGATTTATATTTTTGGGTGTGTGTTGAAACAAGATTTTTAGGGTGGCAAAGCTGAATATCACAGTTTTTCTCAAGATCTCTGTCAACACCGTGCTCAGCAATCATTCCATAATCAGCACAAGAATGGAACAATCGTGTTAGTGTTTGTTAAATGCTTACTGAGGATGTGCATTCATTTTCATCAGTGGCAGTGACTATGTCAGTGTTATATTGCAAACACAATAGACATTTAACTGTATAAAAACTAAATTCTCAGGCAATCATTCCCATCAGTCAAAAATGTAGCTCATTAGTCCGGCTAACGAAATTTATTCATTATTTCATTGGGCCATTAATTATTATGAATATTTGCATTGGACAATCAAATGACTTACTTTTTCCAACATAAGCAGGGTAATATTTTCAGCCACTCTAGTTGACCATAAGTATTTAAGTTAGATTGCAAGCATTTAACAATGTGTGTGCATTGTTACTGATTGTCCCATTCTTACTTACTCATTTGTTTAATCAAGAGCTCCGACTAACTAAATTGAATATATCTCGAAGAATTGTGTTAAATCAATCATTAATCAACCAAAGCTTGTGCGCATGAAAGTTAATCAATATTGAAATATACTGTATTAAAATACTGAAAGGCATGAAAAATCAGGAACAATCCATGAGAATATCTGCATAACAAAAACTACCAGAATGGTTCATAACATTTTGATAATGGTTGTCACTTAAATTCCAGGAAATATGGCATGGAGACTGTTCTTAGCTATAGTGAACACTGACTGTATGGTAACAAGACTTTCACGATCAGGATGTACTGCAATAAGATTTAAATGTAGAGTTTTTTTGTCATTTTTATTATTTGCTAATGTAGTTGACTACAATCATGCAAAACAGTAAACAGCATGCTAGAGACAAAAAAACAAGAGCATGTATACTGCATGTTGATAGCTTGTCTTTTAATTTGGAAATTGGAGATTTTTACAAGTTGCACTGAAGGAAAAAAATGCTTTTTTTTTATGTGACAGGATGTAGTGTCTTTGCATAACTTCAGAGGCGAGCTGAATCTTATCACAATCTATTGCGGTGGCTTTGACTACAGGATGTAAGCAACCTTCACAGGCTGAATTATACAAGGCAGGCGATACAACAGAATGTTGTAGGGTCCCACAGAGATGTGGGGGTGCATTGGGGCTGTGGGGAAGTTAAGGGGTAGGTGCAGGTATGGTCGGTCAGGCTGAGGGGGGCATTCAAAGATAGCAGTTACAATCCTGGTCAGGGCCCCCTGGTCTGTGCTCAAGTCATCTAAAGTAAGGGAAGTGGAATATACTTTTTGATGTTAGTGGTAAACCTGGTTACCCTTAGATCATCCAGACCCTTTTAAATCATCGAAGGTACTCTGCCCAGCACACCCAAAGCGCCATCCCATCATACTGCAGCATATGTCTGGCAAAGCCTTTGTTCACACAGCCCAAATGGGAGGACTGTGCACTGCCAGTGTGCATTAGGGGTACTGAACACAGTCTTCTCTCAAGCCTTTGAGATCAGTGGAACCTGCCACTACTCCTTCATGAGGTCCACTTTGGAGATGAACCAGGCCACCCAAACTATTTTATCAGCCTGTCAAACAAAGACACATCATTCAGTTTCCAAAGGTCATTACAGAGCTGGTGAGCTTTATCAGGAGCTGAATAAAGCATTAGGAAAGTATATGTTCCTTATTCTTTGGAAATTGTATTTTTTATGCATTGTGTTCAGAGTTAGCAAGTACCATATTGTGAAACATTGTAACATATTTCATTATACTGGTCAATAGTACAACTCAGAATTTTAATATCACCCATGGTTTTTGTAGTGATGTAATTTTTAGGGTATAGTTATGTTTTACTGAGTTTTTTTAATTAGGTTATAATTAGATTATAATTCCTTATTAATAATGAATGGGTATATAAAACTTTAATTTAAGAAAAAATACTTTTCATTTATATTTGTGAACATTTTTAGCACCATACAGAAGGAACTAATGTAGTTTAAGTCTGTTTTGAGTACCACACTGTAACACGTTTGGACATATTGAGACTGGCTCTCTGCCAATTGGTGATAAGTTGTTTGACCCTTAAGAGGGATGTCTTTGAGGCCAAGTACAGAAAAAAATCATAGCTTCTACCTTTTATTTGAATGACTTCCACCATGCACATATACTATAAATATACAGTATGTGTGGAATAAAGCTATTGTATGTCACTCAGATTCCCTGCATAATATGGATGCTATAAGATTGACCTATGGTGACTAAGGGAATATTTTGTTGCCTAGCATTATCACCAATCCAGATGTGTGGTATAAGTTATCAAAAAAGTTAACATACTAAGTCAAACCTGCAAGGCATGGGAAGATGAAACAATCAATAAAAGTGAAGAATATTTTATGTTGGATTATGCTTTCTTCAATAGTAACATGCAAAATTAATGTTCATACTTCTGTAAAATGGAGTGAACTGCAATAGGAATTCAATTTCTAATTTTACCTAGCTGGTCCACAAAGGTAGCAAAATATGTGAAGCACTTTTCATTTTTTTCTAAAATCTCATTACTTACAGACCCTAAAAGATCATTCTGTCATTAGATTGATATTAATATTACCATTAATGCTTATTACAGAGACAGTAGTTACCTGAAATACCTTTTACTGTCTAATTTCAGTCTGAAAGGTGAAGTACTTAATTGATGATAAGGCCCCTTTATAAAGCATGATGTCACCACTAAAGAATTTTAGCAATATATCCACTGCCCTTCGTCGCATGCCAGGCGTTTGCTTGAGAATTACTGTGCTTATCTGCAGTAACATGTCACATTACCGAAATGCGCTGAAAGAGAATTTGAGGAAATTTTCAAATCCTGCATTGGCCCTCATATAAATTATAATTTTTTTCTGCAAGTCTCAATGGTGCTTCATCCAAACATCTGTCCTCTCATAGATAATTGTTATATTGCAATAAAACAAATGTAATCATTAGCAATGACCAGTGACTAGGGCATGTGCCTGTTTTATTTGCTCCTTAGAAATGAGAGCTTTGTTTGCTGGTCTCCTACTGTGAATTTCCAGACTGCAACCCTTTCATTTTTCAAACCACTAAGTAAAGAGACAGAAATGCTCCATCACCCCCAGCTGCTTGTATTTATGGCCGTCTCATAAGCACCTGTCCCCCTGGCGGCTGGGAAAAACAAAGGATATGCTCTGACTCACGGCCCTGCCCTCACCCAGCGCTGGGCCAAGAATGTGGATGTAAGGAAGGGCTGGACTCCCGCACGGCAGACCGGGGGCTGACTCAGTGCTGATTCACAGCTAACGGGTGATTTAAAGCAGCCACAGCGCCATGGCGACCCAGGGTGGAGATAGACTCAGTGAATTAGCCAAGCATGACAAATGCTACAGCCATTTAGGACCTACCTGAAGACATACACTGACATGCTTTGAGCAGAGATCTAAGCTTAGTAAGGTATGTCTTTGTGAAACATTTACACTCACCTGAAGGATTATTAAGAACACCTGTTCAATTTCTCATTAATGTAATTATCTAATCAACCAATCACATGGCAGTTGCTTCAATGCATTTAGGG
>JABFEA020000044.1:7437156-7447374 GCA_019775915.2 Cyphomyrus plagiostoma
CAGTTCTGAAGGCGAAAGGGGGTCAAACACCGTATTAGTATGGTGTTCCTAATAATCCTTTAGGTGAGTGTACATTTCCCATCACACAAAAAGTAAATATGACAGAACAATAATTCTGTTGTTACAGTTCTGGTCAAGGATTCATTCTGGTGACTGTTAAGGTACAGAAAAGCGACTTAATTTTTTGATGGAAGTCACAAAAATAATGCAATATTGTGTATAGTAAATTTCTGGAATTACATCTCTTTTAATCTGCGATTTCAGAAAATGTTTGGTAATTTAGGTTTTGATAATGTAGGCAAAAGGTGATTTTGTAGTGCCAAATGTTATTGACAACTTTGGTACTTCGTAAGAGCCAATCTGGAGAGGTCACACTAGGAGGTGTAAATAAACATACACATTTTTTATGTTCTAGCCATCTACTCCATAGGGACACTAATGTTTGCTTCCATCGGTCTCTTATTCACCAGTATCTGTTCTAGTTCTCACAGTCCATAACATTTGGATTTCCGGATTTCCGGAGTTCATTCACCCTGGAATAATTTATAATTTGAAGAATGTTGAAATTTTAATGAAGGGTCATTTAGAGTAGAAATCCATTAGCCCATTAGTATCTTCTGCATAAATTACCAGCTCAAACTAGTCCTAGCGGCTTTGCATGTAACCATACGGTGTATATTATACAGTACCAGAATTCAAACAACGCATGCAAAAAAACTGCATGTGAAATATAAAAAAAACAGGTCTATAAATATTTTCTTATATTCTTAATGTTTTTGTCCCCAAACATGGATGATATATGCTCAGCTGTCACATAGCAGTAATACCCACAATTTAATGACTCAGGCCATAAACTGAACCCACTCGTCGTTAAACAGAAGAAAACAAGCAGCATTGCCTCGCCTGATACATGAATTATAGTCTCACCTACTTTCTGAAGACTGCCCAGATTTTTTTCAGAATTAGGGTCATTCTGCCAAGTATTTCACAAGCATAAAGAATGTATTTCAGTATGCTCCTCTCCGAGACAGTAGGGGATTTCACACAGAACACATGCTAAAGACTTTGGGCCCCATGAAAGCATATCATATTGGACCCCCCAGTCCAGACAAATCCAGTTATTTTCCAAATTCTTTAGGGCCCATGTCACTCAGGGGCCCTTGGAACTGTCCTAACTCCCCCCCCCCCCCCTTAACCCTCTTAACCACACGCTACATACTCCAGGCGTGTTTACTTATGGTGCATGCAAAGAGCATATGGTGCTTACAGAGATATACACACTGTATCCAGGAAATAAATTGGTAACAGAAAGCAGTAGGAGTACATGATATATTTGAATATGACGTCTGTATGTGTGTACTGTGGTTATTCTACTGGTGTTCAACCTGGCCTAACTATCTAATCTATCTAGTGCTTCTGATACGCTGATTTATACCACATGCATTGTGGGATGGGGGTCTGGACACCAAAACTGACTACACAAGTGGCTACTCCACTAGCTTCTTTTTTAATGTTTTGATGCTTAATTTCTTAATGTATTTTTACATGGGCCCAGGGACCTGTTTCAGAAAGTAGGGTCTCTTGCTTAGTTCAGACTAGGTAATCCATCTAAAGCTAAGTAGGTCTGAGCCTGGCCACTACTTGGATGAGAGACCAGCTGAGAAAGTGGGTTTCTGCTGGGAGGGGTGTTGATTTGGCCAACAGGTCAGCCCATGCTGTGGTCTGTGTGGATCCCCCTACCCCAGTGCAGTGACACGGACACTGTGCTGTAAAAATGGTGCCATCCTTTGGCAGTAATTAAGCAGCGGTACTTTACAATCGAGACAAGACCTAACCAGAAGCCAGTGGAGTGAGGCCAGTACAGGACTGATATGCACATGTTTTTTAGTCCTTGTCAGGGCCCGTGCTGCGGCATTATGCAGCAAATGGAGTTTGTTTAATGATGCAGAGCCACACCCAACCAGTAGGGCATCGCAGTATGCCAGTCTAGAAGTTATAAAGGCATGTTTTAACTTTTCTGCATCCTGAAGTGAGAACATTGTCCTAAGTTTTGCAATATTCCTCAAATGTAAGAATACTGTTTTAACCACGTTATTGATTACATTGTCTCTGCCCCGAACCACTTAATATGAGAGAGGAAACAACACTCAGTTTATGCCCGTGATCTCATACTTGACAGCTGAGCAGCCAAATTAATGCAGCCCCTTCACTCTGTGACCTAGATCTGCCTGTGAGTCCAGCCCCTCGGTCTGAGTCACAGAGATAGTCATTCCAGTGTCTGTGACTCCTACCCATTATTCCCTGTTGTCTCTACTAATCTGATCACCCATGAACCAGGGTATTCTCTAATCAGCTATAAACACAGGGGTCATTTGGCTGCAGAGTGAATGGTCCCATTGTCCTTCAATAATGGATCAACTTGGGGGGGTTTGGGGGGGGGTTATTGTGTATGGGTTATTTTATTTTTATTTTGCCTTTACTGTGTATTTCATGGTTATCTTGTGTTGTACATATCTCTGAATATACACAATAAAAATATTTGATCAAAAAAAAAATAAAAATAATGGATCAACTTTATGTAGGTAAACTGATAAACGGTCGCAGCCACTTGAGGATCTGATACCATACAGCAAACTGAGCTCTTATCTTGATACTGTGTTTTAATGTGCCTCAATTTTTCTCCATGTGGATATTATGTTTTAACGCTATGCCACTATTCGTTATGTTTAGGGTTAAATTTACGATTTTGCGCTGTCATTGTGCTATGCTGTTCGCTCCTTAGTTTCGCACAGATTTAAAATAAATGCTCTTTGCTAGTTTTTTTATTAGATTATGATATTTCACTTGCCAAAATCCTAAAAAGGAGAGCATTGTCACAGTGAGCATGTCCACTGGGGCTCCACATGAAATTTACATGGGTTTCCTGCATCCAAACTGACTAGGGTTGAGTACAGCCAAATTACTGGGCTGCTGCTGGTGCCCATTTGGGCTACCAAGAACAGAGCTTTAACTGCAGGGCAAGTCACATTGGCTGTTTTGTGGGCTGTCTCAAGGGTTTTTTTGGGTCACAAATGGGCAAACATAATTATGTAGTAAGTTCTATATGGGTAACCACAAGTGAGTTCCTTGTGGGCTATTTCATTGGCTGTATCTGGGTCCCATTTGGGCAAACCATGAACAGATTTGTGCTTTAGATACGCAAACCCAAGTGGGCTCTCTTTGAGCTACTGCATTAACTGTATCTAGGTCCCACTTGGGCAAAGCATTAATACAGTGTTTTAGATAGGCAAACCTAAGTGGGGTCTCTCATGTGTTACATCATGGGCCGTTTATGGGTCCCACTTTGATTCCACATTAATACAGGTATTTTTAAAGAGGCAAACACAGAGGGGTTCCTTGACTTCATGATCTTTTATGTTATTTCCCCTAAATAAACACATTTTACAGAGTATCCTTTTCTGTCTGAAACCAGAAAAGATTTCAAGAGGTAAAATAGTAAATATTTATGTGCTTCTTCGATAATTTTTCAGGATGAATAATTTCCTTTACAGGGAAATATTTACCAGTGCAAAAATTAATTGAATAAGTGGCAATGGAGAAAGGCAGAGGGACCAACTTACTGTTTCTCAATTTTAATCCTCCATCCACTTATCCCTCTGGGTCACAAGGGGTCCAGAGCCTATCCTAGAAGATGCAGGTGAGGAACAACCCAAGACAGGGAGGCAACCCATCACAGGGCACACTCACACAACACAGTAACTCCAATTAGCCTCAGCATGTCTTTGGACTGTGGGGGGGAAACCTGAGATCCCAAAAGGGACAAGACAGGGAGCACGTTCAAACTCCAGACACAGAACCCAAGCAGAGACTCAAACCCTGGTCCCAGAGGTAGGAGGCACCAGTGCTAACCACTACACCACCAGTTTTAATCTTGTTCTAATCAATTAAAATATTCGCAAAGTGATTTTATTCCACAAGGCAAAAATGGCTCCAGACAAGAAGCAATTCCTTTCTTGTTCCTGGTTCTCCCCCTTAGAATATTATGACTAGTTTTAAATCCTTCCTTCATTATCATTTTAAAAAGCTCCTATTATCAGATGGGGCCGGTCTCCCCTTCTTACTTCTGGTTCTGTCATGCAATAATTCAAGGAATTTCTTTCTATTTATAGAATGAATCAAACGACAGATGCATGACCATTTTAGGCCAATAAAAATGCACAGACTGATTACATTCTGGCTGCATTTAAACATGCATCCTCATGTAAACCCAAACAGCTTAGTTAATTTTGGTCACATTAACAAAAAATCAATCACAAAACAAAAACATAACTGAAAAACTGAAATGGCATACTTTGAAGCCATTAAAATATTGCTCAACTCAGTATGAGTACAAATAAAGTGACTTAGCTGTGAATGTGAGGGCTAATCACACAGAATTGCATGTGCAATTGCAGAATTGCAGTAATTAAGCTCAATAATGTGTGCATGTGCCAGTCAGAAGCTAGTGTTAATTATAGTCAGGTGTGCATGCTTAAGTAAGAGGTTCACCCAGCATGCATAGATTTTGTATTTAAAGGTTAGCTTTTCAAGGTCCCAGGATTTGCTGTCTTAGGTTTAAACTTGCAAAAGCAATTCAAGAAGATATTTCATGCACCTTTTTTTTGTTTGTTTTCACAAGGGCCATTTGTTAGCTGTTCTGAAAGAGCTGTTTGTTAGACTAGATATTTTTATTCATATTTCATTTTTTATTTAACTCCTTATCCTGATGAGCTGTTGATGGTCAAAGCATCGCAATATGTGGATTTCTTTCTTTTATTGCTGTTTTGTTATTTTTAGAGAGTGGTCTGCTTGTTGTTAGCCATCTCTTTAGCACCAAAGTGGCACCAAAACTCTAGGTCTCGTGTCTTCGCTGTAGCGCTGACAAAGGCTACATTTCCTGTTATAAGTCTCATGATTCAGAATGTATCATCTGGCACTAGTCTTTCAGGAAGCTCACTGTGTGGAAATTCACCCCAGTGAAGGAAGGGATATTGCACAAACTTGGGGAAATTGAATAATAATGTAACTACATCAGCATTTTATTTTCCTTTTAGGACTTGCTGTAATTGCACACAATGCTTTTTTTTCCCCAAATGGTCCTGTACAATATCAGTTGGAGGTTTAAAAGGTGCCTGCGATAATGAGTTTTCATCAAAATCATTCTGTGTTCCTATCTTTGTTTATGATAGAGCTCTATGGTGTGAGCTCTCGCTCTCTCCCACCCTAGCATTCCTGGCTCTTGCGATAAGTAGAACATAAGAAGTAGTAACTGTGAAGAATGCTCGCTAATAAATCACGCAGCAGATTTCTGCTGGCTGAGTAATAGTGGTTTATTCTTTGGGTGATTTGAGCTGGTGGTGGCATGCATAGCTGCCCCAGAAGCAGCGTTTCAAAGTGATGTTATCTACCATATGGAGGACAGCAGGAATGATAGTAGCTGACTTGGCAATGGGTCAAGGAGGATGAATGTAGTGATAAACAGCAGATCCTTCCAACTGCTGCAAAACAGAGATGGACATTAAATGAAGTATAGTAAGTTTTGCATAGCTCAACAATAAAGGCAATCGAAAGACAAGACGGCACGTACGTATTTGCATTCCTTAGTAAGTCCATCACAAATGAATAGATTGCCTGAAAATGGTTATGACTACAGGCCTGTAGCTTTCTGCTTCAGCCATGCTGTTTAACATTTCCATGTTGGGAAAGATTAGTCACTAAGCAGATTCTCTCCCACCTTCACTGTTTCTTTTCCCAGATTCCTTGGAATTTTTTTTTTTCTCTCTCTGCACAAACATCACGCTTGGAAAATCATCCTAGAGATGAGAGCCGAAAAAGCATCACCTTTTAAAAGGGCTGTCCGAGAGAGATCACGATCTCCATTTCATCCAATAACAAAATGTTATTGGGTCATTTTTCAGACGCTAGCATTATGAAGAAATCAGAACAGACACCACTAAGAAGATTGCAAAGGGGGGTTTGGGGGTTAATGTTCAGGATGGGCTTAGGCTACCTAGATGCTGTGTCAGGCAACTGATTTACATTGTTATAATGTGTAGTTCCAGTAAATCCTTTATCTTAAAACATAAAAGCTCACTTTGGCTAATAGGGATTAATCCCATAAAGGCATACTCGCTGTATATGTGTCACACTAAAAAGAATAAACTACTCTGTCACACACTGCATGAGTCATTTTTAGTCAGTCCCTGTAAGCCTGTATTTTAAGAATTACTCAAATGCATTCCATAGCGTTCCCCTCTGAAAACAGAACCTTCCTTGACGTCTGGTTTTCACCTTCTGTTCAGTACACTGAAGGTTTTACAACAAATAATTATCATCAAATTACAGTAGTTTAGTCTTCATTATTAAGGCAATGAATGGAAAAAAATAAAATTTCCAAGAATAATATCCTTGATCCATTATCCAGAAAAGGCTCATGCTGAGCCTTGAGCATCTTTCCAAAAATAGCAGGAAAGGTAAGGTAAGGTATGGTACGGTAAGGTATGGTACGGTAAGGTAAGGTACGGTAAGGTAAGGTAAGGTAAGGTACGGTAAGGTAAGGTAAGGTAAGGTACAGTAAGGTAAGGTAAGTTACGGTATGGTAAGGTAAGGTACGGTATGGTAAGGTAAGGTAAGGTAAGGTACAGTAAGGTAAGGTAAGTTACGGTATGGTAAGGTAAGGTAAGGTACGGTATGGTAAGGTAAGGTACGCCCTGGACTGGACGCAGTGGCTCTGTACTCGCTTCTTTGGTGCCTTTTATCTGTGTTTCTGTGCTTGTTTATGTGCACATTTCAATTCAGTGGAGCACATCAATAGTCATCCAGCAATTTTACATTCTATTTTCTTATTTTATATTCTGATTTTTGCTTATTATATATTCTATCATCTTATTTTTTCTGTATTTGTATCCTTGCTGACTTTTTTTTTCTTTGTTGCACTGAAAAGGATAGTCTTTCAATTTTGGTGTACCTTGTGCAATAACAATAAAGCCATTCGTTCCAACATTTACAATAGTTTAGCATGTAAAAATCCTACAGATTAGATTACGTTACACTACATTACATTTGATTAACTTTATTAATCCCAAAAGGGGAAATTTTGGTGTTATAGCAGCAGTTAAAAACGGAATCAGGCAATACACACGACTTAAAGGCACAAGACAACCAAATGGCAGCCAAAGTCTAAGCCCTGGATTGCACTATAAAAAGTGATGAGCGCCATAACATGTAAACACATGAGTACTTTCTCTGGCTACTTCTGGGTACTTTTTGTGCACCATGGCCCTGGAGGAACGATGTTTCATTTTACTGTATACTGTGTATATGGCTGAAACAACAATTAATCCTACTTGACTTGCCTGGATGAGGTTTGAAATGGCATGAGCAATAATAATAACCACAACAGCAGCAACCATAGTAATAATGCTGTGTTAAAAGTCCTTCAGGCTGGCCTGCTAGTTTCTGGTACTATCAGGGGTGCATCAATGCACAGGCTTCCCCAGGCTGAAGCTCAGGGGCCTCGCTTAAAAGGCCACCCCCTCACCCTGTCAACACCATTTTCCGTAGCCCCACTGACATCCACCCGTTGTAATAGTAGGGGGAGGGGACGCTTACCACATTGGTGCACTTCTGGATACTATGTTGACAGTAATCTGCTTTACTGATCTAAAATATTATTTATCTACAATACTGTTCACTGATTTTACAGCATATTTTTATTTCCATTTTTTCAAAGCAGAACATCAACACCGGTTTGGGAGGTCTAAGGGTATACCTTCTTCAGGCTTTTTTCCAGTTACAGCCCCTGTGCTTTATCATGCAATGTAACACACATGGAATACAGTGCTATTCACTTTACTAGTGTCAGTTGCAATCTGACTGCTGGAGTCATAGAAAAAGACGAAATATCCCCAGTCCATAAAACTCACTTGAGTCAATCTGTCTTCCCTGAGACTCCTCGCAGCAGAGAGCTAATGGGGCAGATAAGTGTCTTTTGTTTAATTAGTGCTTTTTATCCTTTTTAAAAGAACGCTTTAAGATCACATTTAAAAGGATCAAACTAGAAACTCAGAGTTCCAGATCTTGTTTTTTTTGCAAATTTATTTAGCATTGGGCAAAAATATTAGATAATTATGAATTATCATGATTTTGCAGATCAAGGAAAATGTCATAGTTTTAGTTAACAGAAAATGATACTGGTGCTGTCCAAAAATAAATATATTATGTGCCTTTGAGATTTTTTATTTAAAACAATATAGCACAGTAGAACCGACTAAATGGTTTATGCTTTTTCGAATATTTTTAATTACATTTTTCGATATGAAATGACTCACAGGTATTTCAGCATGTAAATGCTTTCGATTTGAAGAAAAACAGCTCCCTCTACTGACGCAGATATCTTAGCAAAGGTCCTGTAAAAATTAAAAGGGAAACGTTTCTAGAGGGTGAAGTGCAGAAATGTCCCTCAGCGAAATATCTATCTAATTAAACTTGAAAACTCAGTAAATAGTAAAACAAATCTCAGTAAATAGTTTGATTTGTTGGAGTAGTTAAGATTATGATTTAAGTGTCAATATCATGGTATGCAAATACAAACAGGCTTACATTAACATTACCTCTCCTGGAATAGAAGTTTATGAATGGAAAAGAAATGCTGTGAAACTGAGGCAATATGTTCAATAAGTATATCATGGCATAAATCAGGGGTCTCCACGTCCTGTAGAGCTTCTATCCAGTAGGTTTTCCCTCCTTCCTGGCTTCTGATGAACCACACCAGTTCTCAGGTAAATACCAGGAAGAGGTGTGGCTCATGAGAAGCCAGGTAAGATAGAAAACTTACTGGATAGTAGCTCTCCAGGACCGGAGTTAGTGACCCCTGGTATAAATATATTCAGTTATCATCTCTTCTTAGACATGCTTTAGTGACATAACTGCAAACAGACATAAGCATGCATGTCAATGAAAACAATAAAAACCAAAATGTACCGAATCATTTCAATAAACTGAACTGGCCCATCAGCTGTGCTATGCTGACTTTTAACATTTTCCATCATTTCACTATGTGCAAGCCAGTTTTTTCCACCCACATTCTTTAACTGAAAACCTATGGCTTTTCAAACCTTCCTTATCAATGGACAGAGTCCATTCTGGAGACCTTGCCTGCAGAATGCGTTAATTTCATGGAACTCGCAGCCTTGTCCAGAGACCTATGCTGCTCACTTGGGCCCAGCTCTGCCTGAGTTCTGCCTGAGGGGGCACTGTTGTCAACAAACATGCTTGGAATATCCTGGCCAAAGTAGATCTTGCTGCTGGCTGCAATTGCCTGGTATTTCATGAGTTCCAGGTACTCCGGAGTCAGTTTCACCTGAAAGTGCAGAACGGTGATTGGCAGAAAGAAAATGAATGCCAAATGATATAAACATTATCAAATATTACCAAAACACGCAGCTTCAAGATTCAACCAGCCAGTTTAGTCACAGTCACAATGAGTCACAGTCTGAAAGAGTCATAGTCAGAAAGTACTCAACTGGTTGGTTGAAACAAAATCTTGGGCTGAATTTTTATATTCTGGACCTGAACTTTCTATCTCCAATTATTAACATTATAAATATTTTAAACTTAAATGAATGTGACAAACAAAACTACTAAAACATACTAAGTGATAACAGCAAAAGGAATTACCCTATTAGCCTCAGCAAGCCTTTCTGCAGTGTAGTACTCAGCATCTGCCTTCGCTCGTTCTCTAGCCAAGAAAGCTGAGTCTGTAACAAAGGCATCACTCATTCAGACAGGGATATGTGACAGGTTTTACAGGAAGGATGTCTCTGTGCATGCGTGTAAGTGTGGCCTCTAAACGAAAACGAGCATTCAGACAGGAGTACATGACAGCATTTACAGGAAGGATGTCTCTGTGCGTGACAGCATTTACAGGAAGGATGTCTCTGTGCGTGACAGCATTTACAGGAAGGATGTCTCTGTGCTTGACAGCATTTACAGGAAGGATGTCCCTGTGCGTGACAGCATTTACAGGAAGGATGTCTCTGTGCGTGCGTGTCAGTGTGGCCTCTAAACGAAAACGAGCATTCAGACAGGAGTACGTGACAGAATTTACAGGAAGGATGTCTCTGTGCGTGACAGCATTTACAGGAAGGATGTCTCTGTGCGTGACAGCATTTACAGGAA
>JABFEA020000044.1:7447474-7470788 GCA_019775915.2 Cyphomyrus plagiostoma
GCATTTACAGGAAGGATGTCCCTGTGCGTGACAGCATTTACAGGAAGGATGTCTCTGTGCGTGCGTGTCAGTGTGGCTTCTAAACGAAACGAGCATTCAGACAGGAGTACGTGACAGCATTTACAGGAAGGATGTCTCTGTGCGTGCGTGTCAGTGTGGCCTCTAAACAAAAACCAGCAAACCCTCTATTTCTGAAATCTTCTTTTCCGTTTCTTTCTCCATAACTTTCTGCTTAAACTGAATCTCTGCAACTTGGGCAATCTTCTGGGCTTCTATAAAAAAGGAATCAGAAAGAACAATGCAAAAGGAACTTACAAACAGCATCCACACTCTTTTGCACAATATTTTCTGAAATTGGTTTGATGAGTAAATACTGCCTATTGCTGATATCAGTTCTGTTAAGTCCTTACTTCCTCCATACAGCAGGTTTTAAATATACTGTATAAGGCAAGCTGATGAAAACCCATTTTGTTGCTCTCCATCAGGAAACCGCTATATTTATTTAGAAATCCATAAGCATTTACTAAGTACCAATAATGGCCTTCTTCCTCTCTGTCTCTGCCTCCTTCTCGACCACTTTCTGGGTCTGGGAGGTGATGAGCAGACGGCTCTTCTCAGCCTCCCTGGAAGCGTAAATGCAGTGACATAAACCTCTAGCCCCAGTGCAAGATTATTATGGGGGGGGGTCCTCATTTCTGGACATATGTCCATGCATGCAAACAAATCTAGAAGACCACCACCCTGAGAACAAAACAAATGAAGCTGTGCTGACTCATGATGCCAGTTTTGAATATGAAAGTGCAAGGGCATAATCTTGGGTTCATCATCAGGGGTTTGAGGTTCCCACCCGTTTAGGGGAGTCGCCACCCATTAAGCACCATGCATTGGTCAGTTTTAATTATTGAGGAGGTTACAACCTGACCGTAATTTAAGCCAATATGTAAGTGTACGCATTTCAGTGCTTATCTGCAATTCCCTTCCAAACTGTAGTTCCCCCACATACGTGATTCTGCAATAGGCAGGCCACAGTGTCATGATGTCCACGACGGTGCAATTAAAGCTTAAAATGCAGACTATACTGGTAATAATGCTGGTTGGACAGTAGGTAACATAATAAGCTGCACCACGGTTAATAATGAAAGACCACTCAATTTCTCACTACATTTTCATTTTTAGTGTTATAACAGTTCACAAGTTGAGGTTGTGTATATGTAACGCTTGGTTTCTGGCAGTTTATAATGCAATGCAACATTCATCACTAATTTAAAATAATAGATCAACAGCATCCCGATCCTCCCTGCAAAGGCTAAAAACAGCTAAATACAAAAACTGCATAAAATTTAATTTAATTTAATTTTAGTCAATATTATTTAATTTAAGCATTGATTTAAGACATGCCAAGACTTTTATTATTTTATTAATATATGAAAATATATCACACGTACCCAGTTTGTTTAAAATTCTATTCAATAGCATTTTGTGTTTTTTATAAACATTTCAATTACTGGCATAATAATATTCACATCAAATAAAAAAAAAATCAAGAAATGCTATTATACTCACATTAGTTCAAAATTTCTTCTGATGGCCTCAGGGATTTTGGGCTTTGTAACACGTGCAGCCTTTAATGAAAAATGTAATACAGTCAAATATGAAGCTGTTTATTTATTATATAAATTGTGTATTACAGCTGGTCCGATCCAGCCTTGTGCCCTCCACTATTTGGTATAAACTCCAGCCCCCCCTATGAACCTGACCAGGATAGGTAGTTAAAGAAGGAAGGATGGATGGATGGATGGAAATTACAACTGAAATAAAACTATCCAAGACTGAAATTTCATAAACAGTACCAAATGCCTTGTGCACATGAGCTTATATCCCTTTATTTTTTATTTGAACAGTATCACTGATATAAAATTAAGTCTACCAAAAGTCCCTTATATAATACAACTAGTATGACTCATTTCTTTTTTGTGATTTTATATTTAGTATTTTAACATCTGATGCTTCCATCCAAAGCAGCCTCCACGTTTTTGGTATTCATTCGTATAGTTTGACACAGTGCAGCATCCAGGATAAGCATCTTGCTTGCAGTATCTCATAACAATCTTCCTGAACCTGACTCTGCGGCTTTTCAATCAATACTCTATGTCAATGTTTCCCAACGTGGTCCAGGGGGATGCACAGATGATCCACGTTTTTGCACTCGCCCAGGTCCCTCCCAGACTGTCCACATGGACTGTCTGCATGTCTGCGAGGACCAGACTGGAAAACACTGCTCCCCGTCACTGACGACCGCGCTACCTGCTGTCTTAAGTACCTGAACTGTGAGACCAGGTGCCATGACGTTCAATTCCTTCTGAAGAGCAGTCTTCAGGTACTCATCAATAATGTCTACGAAACAGAGAAACAGTCAGCCAATGCAAAAGGAATCTTCAAAAATACAGCAAACAGAAATTTATGGTAAACATGTCCATGTATCCATTTTCGGTAACCGCTTGTCCAGGTCAGGGTTGTGGTGAGTCCAGAGCCTATGGGTGCAAGGCAAGGAACCCATGTCAGGGCACACTCACACACACACCATTCACACTCACACACACACCATTCACACTCACACACACGCCATTCACACTCACACACACGCCATTCACACTCACACGCACAACATTCACACTCACAGATACACACCATTCACACTCACATGCACACCTAAGGACAATTTGGCAGCTCCAGTTCATCTTATCAACTCTTTGGACCATGGAGGAAACCTGCATACTTGGAGGAAACTCCACAATGACATGGGAAGAACATGCAAACTCTACGCACATGGAGCCATGCCAGAGACTTGAACTCTGGTTCCTGACGAGAGAAAACAGTGCTGTGCGAGCATACCACTCCACTAAACATGTCACTATGTATATTTGTGTTCTACACTGCAAATGGCAGGAAAAATTAATTATAGTACTACAGTACTTACCAAATAATTCAATATACACCTCTTGGAGTGTGTGTATGCTGCAGAACTGATTCAGCTCATGGTGGATCTTGTTAAATATTAGAGTCTTGTCATAATCGGCAGTGTAGTTCCTCACAACGCTCACCACTAAATAAACAGAAGGACAGAAGTACTTGAACTGTGTCAGAATGGATGCTGAAGAACCAGGCAGCATCACAGTACTTACCAGCTGAGGGAACAAGCATGTTCACCACTTCAATACGGTCAAAATAAATCATGACACCCCCACTGTTGAAAAACAGGTCATTGAAAAAGATAACACACAGATTTGCATAGGTGCTCAGCAAGATGATCATTCCTTCATTTTACACTGTTTCTAAGACCATATACAGTATCTGTATCACAGCCATCCACACATCTTTCAAAAGCTATAAAGCAGCTCCAGGCATTTTTCCAGGAACTACACTAGTGCCCAAAATTGTGGAAACATTTCCAGTTTTAGAGATTGCATAACTTTATTCAATTGTTGCTTTAATTACTTAATCATCCAATGTATGATATTTGTAACATTTTTTGATCGTTGGTGTAGTAATTTTTAAAGCGTAATGCCAAAAGTGCAAAGTGTTTCCATAAATTTTGGCCACTAATGTAAGGCATACGGAACTGTACCTTGTTCCACAAGGCACATTTTTCACTTCATCAGTCTGGAGGGTTGTCTGGAATATTAAGACAGCAACAATTATCTGCAGAATGAGCATCAAAAATGGCACTTATGGTAATGGGAATGTAAACATATCGTGAGATGGGAATGTAGCACAGTCTTAGTCATTAAACTAGTGAAGATAGTTGATTGGAATTTAAAGCATACTAAACTGTGATCTGAAAAGTATGTATAATAAAGGGAATGATTTGTATATTATTTATAATGGTTACAATTATGGGAATTCCCTGGGAAAGTAGAAACAAGGACTAACAACACACTAAAAAATAGACAGAATTAAGGATGAGTGCATTGTTTTTTTTTACATGAGAGAAATGACAGACATCATCTTTCTGATTTTGAAATACTTTAAAATGAGACTAGTCATGATTAGTCCTCATGAAATACAAGTATAATTTAACATCTGCACAAGCTGCGTTCCATGTTTGGGCAGACCTGGACAGATCTGTAGGAAGTGATGAACGGTAACATTATGTGATACCCTGGGCCATTAGGAGATGTCAGCAAAGCTCCACCTCTGAAATAATAATTTAAAAATTATCATTAAAAATTTTAAAAGTATATTTATAGTGTGAATAAATTAAGCAATATTAATACCATTCTCCAAATGACAAGTTTTTTTTAAAAGATATTAAGTATTGACTAATATTGCAGTTGCTTACCTGTAATAAACTGCAAGGTGACCCTCTTCTATCTTATGTATGGAAGAGTGCATAAGAAAGCCTAAGACTCCTACGAGTGTCACGATTAACGCGCATGCGTAAGTCATCGTTGTCCGTGTCACAGCATCAACCTGCGATACATCGGTAGCAATTTTACACTCATACACGTCTTGCATTTCAGATCATAAGGTCAGCTGTGATGGCCAGTCAAACCGAGTCAAAAATACATCAAAGTCCATTCTAAATTCCCTTTGTTAATCACTGGTTTTATGTCATTTTTTTATTTACAGGCCTATATTTTAAATAGTTTCTTTTTAAAAGTACACTTAACGTATCAATTTTAATTTTATTCCTAATCTGCTAAGAGATCTAAAATAAATTCTGTATTAGGAACACGGTTACAGTACACAGACGGCTTTTAATGCTAGCCATTTACGACAATGAAAACTTTTCAGCTTGTTCTAAGCAACTACGCATTTACAACAAGGAACGAAAGCACATTAGGACTACATTGTAAAGGGCAACTGATAATGCATTTATAGAGTAGCAGGCTGTAATGCAACATTTAAGATGACACATGCAATGTAACATGCGGCATGCTTATAAATTTAGCTCTACCTAGTGATCAGAGCAAGTGGGACTGGCGTGCAGCAAAAATAACAGACCATGCTCTTCTAAAATTACCCCAAGGAGTAAAAGGCTTCACTCGATATCGTATCCGTAGAAATGTTACTCCTGGATGTTAAAACACACGTTACCAGACAAAAATTCATTGTGTGACTAGTTTTATAACACACAAAGAGGTCACTTTTTAATTTTCAGTATCTGCGAGGGGTAAATATGCCGATAACACATCTGCATTCAACATAAATTCAAGTTGTCCTCAAAGAAAATACACTAAGCAGTACCTGTGCCAGTTGGTTGCCTGTTTCCATATGAAATTTAAGTACATTATATATGCAAAACCGTCGCTGCAAACAGGAGCAGATATTTTCCGAGACTGGAAATTCATCGGCTATGTCCGAAAAAAATAAACTGCTCAACTCTGGCTTACTAACAACAGTGTAAACATATATAACACCCCAAGCTGTCTTCACTTGCCTAGAGACTCCAAAAGTTAAAATGCAACTGTTAACACGTTCCCACCGGACAGCACAGCGCCCATGCCCGCAGCTTCTGGCCGTGGGAGTTTAGCGGTGGTGGGAGGCGATCGCTTAACGGTATTAATTACATTATGAGGAGGACTTTACATGCTAACCCATCACATTATCACGGCAGTCTTTAGAGTGAGTGCTGCCAGCTTCCTAAGGACTGCACTTCAACGTCAGAAGCAACAACAAAACACGCGTACAACGCGTGGTTGGCAGTCAGAAGAATGTAACGCAATCCCGTTTATAAATACTGTAATTACTTCCTACTACCTCTTCCCCTTGCACATTGTACGATATCACAAATTCGGGTGACTTATTTGCAAAGGCAATGGGGTATAATTGACTTACGTAATAACATGTAAAGCTGTCTGCGGTCTCTCTCTTTTACTCACCCCAACATTTTCAGTGACAAACACTTGTAGTTATATAAGAAAACGGATAACATTTTACGAATTACTTAGGTTCTGTCTTCAATCTTGAGACGGTTGTTTGTGTGTGTGTACCTATATATAGTACACTATGGGGACCGAATGCCCGCATAAGACGGTAGAACCTGTTGACATTTTTCCCAGTCCCCACAACAGAAAACTCAATTGTATAAAGATCTGTGAATGCAACCAAATAACAAGAGAAGCCAAAAGGTTTGTATTTAGTTTGGTTGCATATGGTTAAGGTGTACTGTCATTGTTGGGATTAGGGGTATGAAAAGTCCCCGCAAAAATATAGGCATCTAGTGTGTGTGTGTGTGTGTGCCTGTGTGTGTCTGTGTCTGTAAGCACACAAGTTAATAATATACTTTTTTTTTTTTACATTTCCCTAAACACACATTCTTCTGTGCATTACCAGAAGGTGCTCCTGAAATTTTTCCACATTTTTGCACATTAGGTGGTTCAGTTGTGTTTTGTCCCTTTTTGTCCCCATGAGTCATACTCATACATCATACATGCACAAAGCATTGAAGAAAACCTCTGTACCCTCACTAAGGACAAACATTACCGTCATACCTTGTTATAATTTATGACTTGGTTTTTCAGCACCCTGTCTTAGATACAGTATCACCAATAATCAGCATATTTTACTCTAATCAAAATGTTGTGATCTGTGAACAGAAATAGATCTAAGGACCCATTTAGCAATGAAATTATTTACATAAAAGATGTGAATACTGCAGAACATGGAACTTTATTGTATACCCTGTACATTAATTAGAATTATACAACAATTATTAGAACATACAAGTATATTCCAGACCAGAATATGCTAAAATTGAATTCAATATGGTAGTCTTAAATACTAAGAATGTCATACATTGCACTTTGGTGGAATAAAATAAAATTTACTGAGATTATAGGTAGTTTAAGCAATTACTAATTTCTTCTCTCGCTTGGCTGTAGTTTACAACCAAATACTATTTAACAAGCACATTACTCAAACTGCAGATGAGGCACCTGTCCATTTTCCAAATTAATAGAATAAAGAATTAAAGAGCACCAAAAATGAAGAAAACCAAAATGTAATTTTAGATTAAACATTTTATATCTATATTTTCTTTCACCAGCGGTGTAAAGAAGAAGAAAAAAAAAAAAAGAGTGAATGAGCAAAAGCCCAACTGTTGTCTCCTCTCGCCAAAACCAACAATCTGAAAGAAAGGGACACATTTTAGGGGCATAAAGCCCATAAGCTAATTTTGATCACAAGAGAGACCTCAGAGGGACATACAAAGGCATTAAAGTGCAGTTTGAATTTAGCAGTAAATGGCCCAAAAAATATCAACAACACAACAAGAAAAACAACAACAATAATACAGTCATAATAATATTGTCCTTCATTGCGGTTTTGTTTTACTGAATCAAAATACACCAAGTGCTCAGATTACGGCGTGACCGGTTACTATTCACTTTAGAGTATTTTGACAAAACGCCATGGACACAGAAAAGAGAGAATTAACTTTTATATAAAACCACTGCAAAACTGGAAAGACACATATTCAAAGAAATAAATACTATCTGAAAATCTTCAGCAATTGTGGTAACCAGTCTTCACAACAAAACCCTTTAGTGTTACCAGATGAGCAGGCAAAGAAACTGTACACCAGTCTACTGAATGTATGTGTGTTCATAAGGGCTGTAGTTGTACAGTCAATGAGTCATATTTAACCCAGCTCCAGTCTTGATCCTGCAGGGGAGGGGACAAAAAAAGTAACTGAGAAACGAAAAGAAAAAAAAATGACAAACCAGAACTAAACATCTGAAATGGTCGTCTGAATATAGTGACCAAATAAATATCCAGTTCTCTCCATGCAAGACGAGTTTTGTCAAATGGTTTATGAATAGATGTAGACAGTTGAACTCACCACCATGCTTTTTGATTGTTCCTCACTGGTTTCCTGCATTAAACTGGTTAGCTGGTTCAGGTACTTCTGGTTTTCTGCCAGTAACTGAGGAACTGAATCACTGGATGAAATAAGAGTTGTTTTATTTGCACAATGGCCAGTAATCATGGCATCAAAAATGATCCCATAATACAGCAACTTATATCATGGCTTTGGTAAACAGTATTTTTTCATGGGTCAGGAGATGTCACATGGGTGTTCATGATTTTCATGTAACCGCACAGGTAGTTCCGGCACCCTAATAACAGCTCTATAGTACAGCATTTTAATGTTTTATGAAATATTTTATTATAAAACCCTGTGACTTTTCTCATAAATAAGCAGTTAATATAATTCTCCTTGGACTTCAAAACACAAGTGCCTTTCTGTTGATGGTTTTTATGGTAACTGCCTCTTCCAATGAGAAGCCTGACCAGAAGTTCTATCCTTACAGGGTCTTCATTTCTATGAGCACACTGGAACATTATTAAATGCTTCTGAAAAATTAACCATAACTGGTTTATTTCGTTATTATTTTTTGTTCACTGGCTGTAGTATTAGCGGGATAAAGTACATTGAGGTATGCAGTTATACGAAAACAAATCAACTCCAACTGGGTCAGCGGCTCAGTTATGCATTGGGCTACATTTCAGTTATCAGGGATTATTTTTGTATAGCCACACACCTCATTGTGGTTTATCCCCTACTTACTTATTCAAGAGCCCGTCCTGCAATGGACTTCTCAGCCTTCTAAGTGTCCAGATCGGTGCATCTGCTTACCCGTCGTTTGGTCCAGGTAAGGATGTAAGCGGGTGCGGAGTACTGGCAGGTTGCCTGCTCCATCCCGAAACTTGGGTTGAGTTAGACACCTCTGGACTGTGAGTTATTGAACTCCGAGTAGAATTCTGGGCCTAATCAGACATTTAAAAAAAAATAAGTTATGAGTGAAACAAGGCATCCAGAAGCATGGGAGGGGTTCTATCAAATCACTGTGGATTTCAAAGCCCGCAATCACATGACAAACCTAGAACTGATTTTGATGTTATTAAATTTATATGGTTTTCAGAGAAAATAATTAAATGAACTCACACAGGCAATCTTCAGCAGATGCCAAAACTCTCTCTGTCTTTTGATCTGCATCTGCATCACAGTGGTGTCAGCTTCCTTAATGTTGTCAAGCGACTTTTCAATCCTTGGGAACAGGTCGATAATCTTCTTCTTGCTGAGTAAGATTTTGCTGTGTGAGTGATTGCTACATGTTAATTGCAGCGGTTGCAACAAATGTGGAAATAAGGTACCTTTTCTAAAGTCAAACAAACCCTGACGAACCCAGTGACTGAAACCACAGGCAGCTGTGTGTCTCTGCAACTCTAAAAAAATATAAAAAATAAACTTTTTCTAGGTGCCCACAGAAGTAAACGACAAACAGCATTCAGAACAAAGACGACAACCGCCAAACAGTCACTACTGGAGCTAGATGCCAATGTCAAAAATCTTAAAGATGAAATATGTCGTTACAGTGATCATTAGAACAGCTACAAGCGCTGCTGTCCACCAAAGTAAATGAATAAAATCATCATTATCAGTTATAATAACTATTCCATAATTTGTTTGACACGGGTAATTTATACCTTAGGTGTGCATAAAGATCCCTCAGAACCTGATCTTGGTTTTTGACTGTCTGAAGGATAGTCTTCACCATTTCCTCGCTGTCGCTGTAACCGTGCTGTGGATCAGGCACTAGGAAGAATCATTAAAACATGAATTCAACTAACAGAGATTTTCTGTCCAGAGAATAAACCTGCAATATCAATGTAACGCCAACGGTGACATTCTGAGGGCTTGCTAGCTACCCTTGGTGAGAGACAGACACAATAGATCCTTTATTCCTTTAAAAGGTACCAGCCTAGATTTCTGCTGCTCCGCTGTCCTTATACATGTCTGGGTAATGGTATGAATGGTATGGAGTGCTGGGAGATTTAAGGGATTCTCATGAGATTTACAAGACGCTGCATTGTGACACCGGTAAACAAAGGGCGCTTACTTCGGCACCTCATCTTCAGCTGCTTGTAGAGGTCTATCGCCTTTTCCTCGCTGCAAGGACACAGGTCAGACCCATCAGACGGCTGAAGAACTTTGCAAAATGAAACAATACTCAAAAAGCTCTGTGTAGGGTCACGGTGAAGGCCTGCTTGCACGGGTTCACGCACAGCTGCTCCATGACTTCTCCCTGGCGACGCGCGTACGGGCTTCTCTGCAGTTCCACGATTTCCGAGTGCAGGGCCATGATTTCCTCTTCCAGGTGATTAACTTCCGCAACCTTCAAGCGGAATGCAAGGAAACCAGTCAAGGCCTGCATCCGCTAAAGCCGCTGTATGCAAGTTGAAAGACTTTAAAGTAACAGCAGTGTACAACAGCTCAAAATTTGCTTGTGAAGCCACCAAAGTGTAAAAGCTAATTCATAAACTTTCTTTTATGTTACCAAGAAAAGTCCTTACACTTGAAATTGAATTTTTCAATTTGTTTAACAAGTTAGGTCAAATGAAAAACAACTTAAGACCATCCAGAAGGATCCATAAAATATATGCAACATGGTTAAAGTCAAGCTGAGCAATACAACAAACCATCAGAATGAAAAGTCTTCTACAGTGCTGGCATGAACGGAGCGGTAAGAAACTCTTGTGCAGGATTTTAACGTGGAGAGTTTAAGGTTTAGTAAGAACTAATGATGATTAATTAGAGAAGCGTTCTATAAGTAACCAATGTCTCTACAAGTAACCTTGTGTACAGACAAGACAAAATAACCAAACTATTCAATGGTTTGATAAGGACTGATCATAAGTGATTTGGTACAATGGTATAGAACATCAAAGCACATCACCAGATTAACAAAATGAGTAACCAAACCTGCAGTTAACGTCAGGATAAAAGTGGCCAGTATAGTCCAACAAACATTATCCAGGTAGACACCTAAATATTTGCCAGCATAATCCACTCCACATTGAAAAACTGTGTTTCTAAAATTCAAATAGGCTTGGATTTTGTTTTGTTGGTAATCAATGACGGGGAAAAATGTTTTTGTGCTGTTGTTTAGGTTTTGAAAACTGCACAGTAACTCGGGCTACAGGGGCGAGGAGGAGCTTCTTGGACGTGAGACCGTTTCTCGCAGGACTTCGAAGCGATGCCTGACCTGTGCGAAGGCAGCTGCCCTCTCCTCATTCTCCTGCCAGGCCTTCAGCATCTTCTCAGAAGCTTTTAAAGGGACAGCGGCAGGCATTTTACAAGCAAAATCACCTTCATGTCATATTCAAAGCAGATAAAACTTACAAGTTCAATGAAGACATTGATCCTAATTTCTGAGGACTGGTAAACATGTAACAGAACTACAATTTAAAAATAAAACATTATTATTCAATTATATGTTCATCGTTCCAGAAAACTATACTTATCAGTATCTAAAGTTAAAATTTGAACATAAGTTTACAGATCTCTGTTGAAGTTAATGTTTTACACGAATCAATTGTTTACACAATGCTGAGAACAGAGGTGCACAATTAATGCTTTGATCAATTTCCAATGACCACACTGCAATTATACTGAAAGCCAGAGGTTATAGAATGACAAACTCACATATCCCATAATGCATTTGATCGCTGTACTTCTCCAAGTCAAACTGAATGCTGCTCTTGAAGAAATCTAGCTTAGCTTTCAACTGCTGAGAAACGGCAAACATTATGTTCTTCTGTCTGGTGAGGTTGGTGTTGAATCTGAGGAGACTTAGCCTACAGAAACAGAGAAAAGAAGAAAAAAATATTTATAGGTGTGTCTGGGAAATAAGCAGTTGCATACAGGGACAAAATAAATATTGCGATACAGGGACACCATAATTACCCCTTAAGCACCACTACTTCATTGCTCATGTTTTCTTTTTTGTTTATCTCTATTGGTATCTCAACAATCCAAAAGATTACATACATTGCCGCTCTCTGACCCTGGAACAGTCTGCTATAATCCTCCTTCAATCCACAGACGTAGCTCACTGCCTCCCCCCAAACTTTTTTCAGAGTGGTCAGAGGCAGTTGGGTCTTGGGCTCTCTCACTGGAGAAAAATGAGGAGAAAAAAAAATCCACAAACACTACAGCTACCTGAAACAGAGCCAGGAGTCCTGAGGGAGGAGTGTGGGCAGCTGTGGATGACTAGAATAGCAAGATCACGCCAGGTAGCTGCTCACCTATGAAGTTGACGTTCTCGGAAAGTGGCCGGGAGCTCAAGGGACCCGAATATTTTGTCAGGCTCTTATCAAATAAATATACAATATAGCTGTCCCACCCCCTCTGTGCAAAAAATTGAGAAAGACTAGTTAATGACAAGTTTATCTCGCTAAACCACCTAAAGAAAGACCAGGATCATTAACTTACAGGACATCTCAGGGTTGCATCACACAGTCATACATATTGGGATGTGAGCAAACCGGAGGGTCCTACCACTCCATCCAGGACACACTGAGCTGCAGGCTTCCTGGGGTCCAGGGAAACCCCCGTCTCCTGTAGGAGCTCTTGGTTGAGATGTTCGATCTTCGTCTCTGCTTCGATGCGCTGCTGGAGGACGTGGAGCCCCTCATCAGGCCCCAGCTGGAAGGAGTGGATCTGGGCAGAGGTCATGTTCAGTATGTGCACCACCTACATGAAACCACCAGGGGGGAGGAGAAGAGCAGTGTTTTTTTTTTATTCTAATAAGTCCACATGTCTGGGGAACCAGAACAGCCATCGCTCTGACTGACCTTCATGGTCAGTATCTGATCCAGAACAGTGAAGCACATGGGCTGTTTGGTTTCTGGGTGGATTCCTCCACCCCGCTGAACAGGGTCCCACTTGAGCATTAGTTGAAGCAGAGTTTCCAGATGCTCCACCAGAGTCCTTAAATCACAACAATTGCCTTAAATGTTGAAGATTAATGAGCACAGAAAAGACTACTTCTATGCTGTATGATTGAAGGGAAGCAGGTAGCAGAGTGATCAAGGATATTATATCTTAAATTCTGGGAGGGGGAAAAAAATTACTAAGCAATATAAAAAATAAGAAAAAGAAAATGAAAAATTCTTACCGACTAAGGTTGTTCGGGTAGGGCAATTGTGTAGAAAATCTAATTTCCCCATTCATGTCCTCTACAGCCATAATGTCCTTTGGACCCTTATTCCGGACTTTGTTGGTCCTATAAAACATTTCCAAGTCAGATGATTAAATATTTCACAATTTACTCCACCAACACAATCTGATTCAATTGAAATGTTGTTACCAAAAGTGCAGTTGAAACTCTAGAAATCTAATGAAGACTGAAGTCTCTGTATAACCTGATGAGTTCTTCACTAATCAGAGACCCCCCCCCCCCAGATAAACATAAAAGAAATTATATAAACTGTCAATAACAGTACAAATTATACAACATGCCCCAAAACTACAAACATTAGATTGGTGCTGGTCTTCAAAGTAACACCACAAGAAATACTGAAAAATAAGCATAAGCAAGGGTTTGTTTATGCTGGCTTTTTGAAAAAATCAGTTGTACCACTGCACAGGCTGCAGGTTATGCAGGAAAGGACGAAAACCACAGCTGCATTCGAAGATCATGGTGCCAAAGCTCCAATAGTCTACTGTCACTGTGTAGGGCTTGTTCTCAAACAGCTCGGGAGCCTGAAGCAAAATCATAAAATATAACGTGTTTTTATAAAGTCCAACAAACTTTACTTAAAGCAGTTATTGTAATGCATTATACATAACTTCATGTGGATATGTTCATAATGCATTATAATGGCTAGTATAAGCCATTGCAATGCATTATTAAGGTATTTACAGTACATCATAGATGACAGCTTCATGGAGCAATTGTAATGCATAATAAACATGACTATAATGTATGTCGTTTTATAAATAGTTATAGCCATTTTTAGAATAGTTTATAAATGCATTATAAAGGACCTTATAATGCATTATGGATGGGTGCTTTAAGTAAAGTGTTATGCAAATTTTTCCAGAGAATGACAGGAAAGAATGACAGAAAGACAATGGCAGGACTAAGAGCTGTGTTCTCACCAGGTACTGCAGCGTTCCCACAAAAGACGTGCAAAGACTCCCCTGATCAAGATCTTTGGCGTAGCCCAAGTCAATTATTTTGTGAACCAACTGTGGGAAAAGAACAAGAATTTATCATAAATACCCAATGAATCTAAAAATAACTTCCTGAAAAAAGGAAAACAATGACTCTTCAACTAGAAATACCTTTCCATTAATTTCTTGAAGCACCACGTTTTCTGGTTTAAGGTCTCTGTGTATTATTTTGTTTTCATGCAAATACTGGATCCCCGACCCTGCAACACAAAATGCAAAACGCAAACCACTTCTGATGTTTATATAAAGAAACTCCAGCAGACAAAAATATCCTGATCTTAAACTGAATATCAGCCACTCAGTAAGTATAATCCAAAAGAAACAAATTCATGACAGCTAGACAAGTTCCATCCGTATGACGGTATATTTTTAATACTGTACCAACGTCGATGAGTAAGGATAGCACTTCACTCTCTTTCAGTCCACAGCAGTTTTCCGGCTTACTCAGCAGCTACAGCCATGACAAAAACAAGAATGGGTGATTAAAACAAGGGTACTTTCCCAACAAGTGACTGCCATCATACCAATGGCCTAGTGTCGTTTTGCTCCATACCTTTCGGAGATCTCCTCTGGAACAGTATTCCATCGCTAAGAGTGGGAGATCATTCAATGCTATGTGCTTAATTTCGTCCGGCACATCTCTAGCTGTCACTACGTTGATGTGATTTAATCTGCATGATGAAGAATACTGACAGTCAAGGGACACAAAACAATATACTGATTCAAAGAGTCCAGAAATCCATAAACTGAGATTGGACTCCTGAGACCCCAAATTAGAATCTTTTCCAAATCACTACACAGGCACACAGAAAATACAATAATTAGTCAGCTGGGGTTTCAACAACATACTTTTTCATGATCTGGATCTCACGACTCCATCTCTCTTTGTTCTTTGGGGTCAGCTCAAGGCGACAAAGTTTGAGTGCAATTTTTTCCGAGGTTTCCTTTACAAAATAAATACAATTAGGTACAAGCAAACAGGAAAAAAATATACCTTGTGTAAACAAATCTGTCTGTTTATAAACATATTGTTCTTGTTTTTCTCCTTAAATAAGAGGTTACTTACTGGGTGCCACGGTCTGCCCCATGCCTGCCAAACATACTAAAGACATGTTCTTTCTAGAAAACTGCTGCCTGCTGTTCATCATTTATACACTGTGGGTTACATAAGAGGATCCCCCACATCCTCACTCATTACAGACAATCATCAACCCTCAGACGTTAGGCACATCCACAGCATGAATAGATTGATCCACCAACCGCAACACCAAATAGACCTCAAGTCACACTTTTCCCAAATATAAACTAGTGATTCATCCCAAAGTAACTTTAAACTTGATGTGAACCCTTAGATTTACCCTACTAGTTTTCCAACTATAGACTAAGCATGTGGAATTTACTGTAAATTTACATTATCACATAGCCACAGAAAAAGACTGATACACCATTATTAAAGTTTTCATTGTGTTTTACATGGTTAATCTGAACTTTTTCTCTGGTAGCTACCGGATACTGAATCCAGTGGTGTTTATCGTGTAATCAAGCAGTTGTTACATTGTTACATTTCCTCACAACCCTTACAGAGTCACAGAATCTACTCCGCAGTTAGATTGACATTACTAATACTGACAAGCCGCTTCTCTTAACACTATGACCAGGAAAGGTGCAGTGAGACGGCAGCCCTTACCTGGTGCTGGTAAAGATAGACGTGGCCGAAGCCTCCGGTGCCCAGCTTCTCCTTCATCTCCCAAGCTCCGCATTGCTGACTCTGTCTGAACGGCGGTCTCTCCATTTGCCAGCAAAGGTGCGATCAAGCCCCGATCAGCCTACTAATACACCGCGTTCATGGTTAAATCATTGGTCCAGTGACAGTTATCAAAGCCCAAGAATTAAGGGATTGGCTTCTATTTTTCCCCGATTCCACACTCACAGACCGGAAAAAAATGACTAAACGTCTAAGCGAAAACGAAAGCTCACGAAGCCGCCTCTTATCCAGCCTGCTAGTGGGCCCGGGCTTTAGCATGGTGGCAGGCTAACCGGAAACCAGCGCGCCCTTATTTACCCCCCGCTTTCAAAGTAAACACAGCACAGAGATCGCAGTTCGCCTGCTCACCTCTCAGTCGGTCTCAGTTAGCCCCACTCCGGGGTGAATCCCGCATTTAGGCTCGGTCTGGGAACGAGATTCGTGGCTAAATCAGTTCAGCCCACGTACGGCGAGGTGCATCCCCGCCCGACCAATCGATGCGAGCCGGCAGCTTGCTAGGCCTGCGAACTCCTTAACTAAGCTAACCGGTTAGCTAGCCAACTAGCCAGCGATGCGTCACCTAAACTTAGTACACGGGGGAGGGCATAAACTCAGCAGGACAACCCGATCTAACCACGCATACTCCGGTGAACACAACTGAGCCGAACAGCCACATGTCCCCGTGGAGGACAAGCGTAAACAAGACGGAAGCTGTGTTTTTCCCCTCTCCCTGCTTTGTCTAATTAAATAAATACTGTCTCTCGCCGGCTGACTGAGCCCCACGCCGCGTTATACGGCCTCCAGGTCCGCCGGCGACAGCAGTGACACCGCTGGAGTCAGGGACTCAGGTGCCTGCAGCAGCGCGCACACGACCGCCTTCCCAGCAGTCAAGTTATCCGTTCGGGAGTCACGATTAATAATAACGAAAAACAAACAAGTGTTAAGTCATCATCCCGCCGCGCCGTGTAGATCAATCCTTACCTTTTTTCTGCTTGTCCCTTGATAGTCACTCTGTATTTACTACTTTTCCTCTAGCCAGACATGATTACTGTGTTTTCTTCTTTCTTTGTATAAAGGTGTTGGCTACAAGAGAAATAAATATGCGATGTATATGTAGTAGGTGGTGAGCTGGATAAGCTGGGCGGATGTTTTCGCTTGCACTTATTTTTCTTTCGAGTTGTCCGTGGGATTTCCAGCACGCATCTTGTTAATACCAAATGTATAACTGTCATGCAGTTCAGCAAGATTTCCCATGTCTTAATTGAAAGTCCAATGTCGTGTTTAATTTCCTTTGTGTTTTTTTTTAATTTGATTTTTGTTCTTAAACGTATTATTATTTAATTTCATGAATGCACTTTATATTTAGATTGTATGATTATCTGTCAGGGCTTGGATATATATAACATCTAGGTAATATTGCCCAATACAGATCAATGAAACATAAAATGTACGTTCTT
The DNA here is from genome assembly GCA_019775915.2 of Cyphomyrus plagiostoma. NCBI lineage: Eukaryota > Metazoa > Chordata > Actinopteri > Osteoglossiformes > Mormyridae > Cyphomyrus > Cyphomyrus plagiostoma. The sequence goes on from JABFEA020000044.1 coordinate 7,464,702, forward strand.
GTTTCATAAACTAAAGTATCAAAAAAATAATGGCACTTGTTATTCCAGATTGTATTAACCAGATATTTCATTTTTATTGTGTGTATACCTATATGTACTAGTTTGTAATCTATAGTTACTAAATAATAAATGTATTTTTACAGTTTGTGTGTACTGTACTACTACTATATTATTAATAGTAGTAGTAGTAGTACTTTGATGTTATATTATTATTACTATTAGTAGTAGGTAGTACTTTGTTGTATTATTATTATTTTATTATTACTATTATTATTATTATACATCCATCCATTATCTATATCGCTTAATCCATCTGGGTCGCGGGGGAGCTGGAGCCAATCCCAGCATCTTTCGGTGGGAAGCAGAGTACACCCTGAGCTGGTCGTATTATTATTATTATTATTATTATTATTATTATTATTATTGTTGTTGTTGTTGTTGTTATTATTATTGGTGGTAGTAGTAGTAGTAGTAGTAGTAGTAGTATAACACTCTCTTTTTTTCTGAGAGTGTAGCAGTGCAGTCTAAGAACCCTTCTGAAAAGCACCAAGGTTGAAAAAGATCCCCTATACTGAATTTGTTTCATCTGATAGGTTTTCAGTACCATTCTGTACACTTTTCTTTGTGGTAATCTGAAGTTTGTCAAAGAAGGAATATTTAAATATTTAACCTTCAGATTCTGTTAGTTTTCTGTTCCTGTAGCTTATGTTAGACGGGTAGGTGCCGACCCATGTCTTAAATCAGCCATAAAATACATTTAATAAATTAATAATAAATTATCATCCAATTTGTTTCTTACCTCTTGGTTACCTTAGGCTTCCTTATCCATGAAAAGATTGATTTTAATATTTTTGGTGTGACTTTCTGGACCATTGTTTTGACAAAATACCTCTCGTTTTCAATAAAAAATAATGGTAAAATAAACCTCAAGAGAATTATATAAATAAACCGAATTGATCTTATCTCGCCTTACATTTATGGGCATGCCTTGCCTTGATTTTGATTGTTTAAATAGATGTTCCTGGCAAAGTCAAAAAGCCTTGATGCAGTACACAAATTTAGGTGGTGCGTTACGCATTTTAAACTTAAAAACAGATTGGTGCCGTCCCAAACACCACAGGAAGGTTAACAAAAAAATCATCTGCAAAAGCCCTCCTACCCGGAGGTCACATGATGGTCCCGTCTCACGTTAAATAACGAACTGCTTCAACCACATGAAGACATCCATAATAGACAAAACATCACGCGGATTTCATCTCTGATCTTCTATATTTGTATGTGGTAAGCGTTCTCAGATATTAAATGTTAAAATCATAACTGTCCTGTGAAGACGCTTCCCTTTATTATGAAGATGCATTTCCTTTATTATTCTTAATATTAAGAACAACTTCTTATTCATTTATTGACTAATTAGCTTCTCAATGTTGTACGGAGAATGAATTTAATCTTAAACAGAATTTTATTCTTACTTGTACAGTATATCTATGCATGCATTTAGACATTGTATGAGATGATTGTCATTATATTTTATTGTACTTTGTTACATATTAGTCACCTTGTTGTTAGGTTAGGTTAAGTTTGGTTACCCCTGGAAGTCATTTGTGGAGCAGGGGTGTTGTTAGACATAAAGTTCTACTGGGGTACAGGCCCCCCACCTCCCGTTACCTATTTGACTTGAACATGAGATTTTACTGTGGCATAGCAAATAAATATTAAGGCACATGCCCCAATAAAAGGGGTCTAGCAACACCCCTGGTATGGAGTAAGGGTTCATTCATTCTACTGTGTCTGAAGATTTTTAAGATGTTTGCCATAAAAGCATCTGCTATATGAATAAATGAATGAAAATGTAAGTTATCCACCTGCATTATCTGTCCACGACGTCTGTACTACCAGATGTTTAACGAATCCCTGTGCAAAGCAATATAATAAAATGGTACAAGATTGGGTGGAAAATATTGACCAGGAAAACCTCAGCTGAGAATGTTTGTGAATTGGTTTTTCTTGCGTTTGTTTAGATTTGTTTAGAGAAAGACAAGGAGGATCTTCAAAAATGCTAAAACTCCTTCTGTTCTTAACTGCAAATGTGGAAGTAATTTTCTGTGCTGAGATGGTAAGTGCAGATTTCTGGGCTGTCATGCCGAGATGTTTCGCCACACGGTGGGGGTGGCAACGCACTGTACCAGTGCATACTTCCCAGCCTGACCTGACCTGATAATGTCATACTCGATGTTATTTTTCCTATATCTTTCCATTTGGGAATATGACTTAGCTTAGGTATCAGAAACAGAAAAATGATGAAAGACATTTCAGCCTGCTTGACAGTCTTTGTCTCCTGTGCAGAGTTTGCTGACACTCACGAGACCAGGTTTACTCATGCATTCTGCTGAAGTTTCAGGTAACTTCATGTCTTTTCACTGTTTATTTTCCTATTCTCTGCCTCCAAAGACTAGATTATATGACTGAATTTGTTTTGGTCTCTTCACATGTCTGCAAATGATAGGTCTATCTTCACCCTGCCTAAATGGAGGCACTCCCATCAGCATACCCTACCTTTTTATCAAAAGGCATACGATTTGTATCTGCCCCAGAGGATACAGTGGCCGCAACTGTGAAATAGGTGAGGACCCGTCTGTCATTCACTTACTACCTTGGCTATGCCGTCTGCTCAAGTCAGTTCCCTAAAAATAGAGCTGAAAATTTCAGGTCCATGAAATAAAAATCCAGACCAAGATTTTCTTTCAGCCAACCATTTGAGTACTCTGTGACAATGATTCTTTACACTCAAGTGGTTGGTTGAAACAAAATCTTGATCTGGACTCTCTGGACCTGAAATGTCCATGTCTGCTTACAAATGCATGCTGCCATTTCATAGATGCCAATATAGCTGTGATGCCATTTTGCTTATGGTACCATTTTGCTTAGGGGAGTCAGCTAACTGCTTCATCGGCAATGGGCATCAGTACAGAGGACGGGTAGCCATCTCAGGAAGTGGACAGAAATGTCTTGGTTGGAACTACGAGCACAATCAACAAATCTTAGGAATGGATGCATTGATTCTAGGTCTTTGGAGCCACAACTATTGCAGGTAAGAGTGAACTGAAGATCATTCTTTGTTCTTCGAGTATGAAAATTAAATCTAGTCAAAAGTACAACGTCTCCAAATTCTTGGGGAAAGCATCCCCATAAATTCAGACTTATTTCCTTTAACAGGTTGAATATGACAGATTAATGAACTGAAACCTATAAAAAACGTTTTCATGGCTTATCTTTGTGTTTAGGCAAGGTTTTACTGAAGCAACAAATATTTACACAGAAAGACTAGAGTCTGGCTTTGAAGTGCATGATTCTCTGAATCTCTACTGTAGACACCAAGAAATGCTCTTCATTTGGCAAAATCTTGCATTCTTTGACATCTGTGTTCAAATTGTTTGTCACCAAGAAATCCGGACCACAGAGAAAGACCCTGGTGCCATGTGAAGCAGGGACACCAGATTGTACAGGAGTTCTGTGACATCCCACACTGCGGGACACCACTAGGTGAGCAGAAGATCTTATCCCCAATGTAGTGACAAACAAACATCACCTATCGAGAGCATCATTCCTCGTACCGTGGACTTGACCGATACAATCTAATGTGTTTAAGAGATTACAGTTTAAAATGAGCTTCACTTAAAATGATCCCTTTTGTTATCTGTCATTTCATGACTTGAACCAGTTCATCCAATGTTTCTGCTTCCCCAGTGGCAATATTTGTTTTTGCAAAAGACAGATATCATAAAAGTAGGCAAAGTCAAGTATTATTTCTAAGATGGTAACATGAGACCTTTGTGATGGCGGAGAACTCTTCTCCAGTAGAAAGGGATACATTTTTTCAAACGTATATACGACAGCTCAATGTCATCAATATATTTGTTTATTTCTTTCAGTATAAATACAGCATGTTTTGCAGTCAGAATAGAAATAGAATATGTCTCATATGCCCAGCTGTACTGATATTAATCCGAAGTCAAGATGTATTCAGTGACACCGATAGCGTTATTTGTTATGAAGGCCTACTGCAAGTAACAGCTTTATTGTTTTTGTAAAGTACATCCAGCTTGATCCTTTACTGGAGCTATTCAGATTACTATTCAGATTACTCTTTCTTCTAAAGAGTACTACAGCTGAGGCCCTTCTAGGACATGATCTCAGAGTCGACATCCTCAAGACTGTCAAAATGCTTCTAAAGACAATAAAAGTCGTAACGCAATATCGCCACGTCTCCCAGAAGCACCAGCGTGCAGACAGAGGCCCCAGAGTCTGATGAAGATTGTCGGGGGAACGGTCACCACGGCGCAATCGCAGCCGTGGATCGCGGCGATCTTCTGGATACATCAGGCTAAAAAGCACGTATTCCTGTGTGGGGGCAACCTGATCTCACGCTGCTGGGTTCTTACAGCAGCGCACTGCTTTTCTGACAGGTGATTGGTCGACAGCACGTTAACGGCATGCACTCTGCTCTGACACCCCATTAATGTCACAATAAAGACTTAAAAAGCCACTCATAAAAGTTATTAATAGATCTCCAAGTGGTTCTTGACCTTTAAAACGCAATATGCTACTTATGCCATGAAAGATTATTCCATTTTAATCGCCCAGGATTTTGTTTTAACTATGTGGATTTTTTTCTCACCCCTCCCCCCTCAAGGCCCTTGAACACTCGCCACCTGTCTGTCTTTCTTGGAAAAGATGCTCTCAACGAGACAAGCCTGGGAAAAGAGCAGAAATTCAACGTGGAGAAAATCATTATTCACCCAGGATTTGACGATAGTGATGGGAGTTATGACAATGACATAGGTGATGTTCATTTTCAGTGGGACGTAGCATTTGTAGTATATTTTGAGACAATGGCTATGGAGATTGTACTGATTATTATATGGTAACTCTGTGGGTCTCATAGAGGGGGCACTGTCTATTAAGTGAAAGTGGGTGAAATCCAGAAGTTGTCTGTTTGTGGTCTCACTCAGGGCTATAAATACTGTGAGCCAAGGTCATTAACAGCTGGTGCTGAAAACAAGATGATCCGAACGGGGTACTCTGGGTCCGCCCAAAACCAAAATGTGGGCTGATTTGTCAAGAGATGGGGGCACTTGACACTTGCACCATTATGGAAACTTTGACAATGAGAAAGCAGAATAACATGTTTTTCTCAAGACGTTTTACAGCCCATTGTCTTCTTCTGGTATTTTTAGCGCTGCTGAAGATCACCACAAACAGCAGGACATGTGCGATGGAGACAGACTTTGTTAGGAGCGTCTGTCTGCCCCCTGCCCAGTTGTTGTTGCATCCAGGAGACTCCTGCTATATTGCTGGCTATGGGAAGGAGCAGGAAGGTCAGACCTCTCCACATGTTCCAAACAGTCATCAACCAATGTCCTGATATGTACAGCCTAACCCACAATATTGTTATTAATCACAACAGGATTATGGCACAACTCACAATACCTAAGAGAGGCAAAAGTGAACATTTGGCCTCAAGAGATCTGCACAAGTAGGAATTACTATGGAAACCTGGTGACGAAAAACATGTTTTGTGCTGGCAGCCCTGACTGGAAGGTAGACTCGTGCAAGGTGTGGTACATTAATGTTTTTACATTCCCCAATCACTTTCATTTACAGACTTAAGTAGCTGTTAATGTAACAACATGTATAGGACCGATACAAAGAACTGCAGAACTACAGCTTATTCCAGTTGTCATTAAAATAAATCAATCGACTATTTTCCCATCTATAGCTTGGCCCCTTGATTTTTTTTATTGAGAAGAAAATATCACTTAAAATTAACAAAATCCCTCATAGCCTTCAATCTCAAAGCCACAGACTGAGTGACTTGGTATGTATGGTGTATGCATCATCATGCAGGTGCAGACTGCCCCCGACTTACAACCTATGTAACGTGAGACGACTTTAAAGAAATTAAAATCCATCCATCCATCCATTTTCCAAAACGCTTATCCTACTGGGTCACGGGGGGTCCGGAGCCTATCCCAGAAGCAACGGGCACAAGGCAGGGAACAACCCTGGATGGGGGGCCAGCCCATCGCA
>JABFEA020000044.1:7470888-7489760 GCA_019775915.2 Cyphomyrus plagiostoma
ACCCAGGCAGAGACCAGAACCCGGGTCCCAGAGGTGTGAGGCAACAGTGCTAACCACTGCACCACCATGCCGCCCCAGAAATTAAAATAAAAAAGTAAATTATGATAAGATAAATTTTGGGCAGCAGTATGCCTGGTTGCACTGTGCTACCTAGTAGGTGCTGTCCGCCTTATGATATTTGTCATGGGAAACTACTGTACTGGGGTAACGCTTCCCAGCAGTGCTTGTTTGCAACTTACATAGTTAGCACAGTTCAGTCGCATGTTTCCAACTACGTAAGTTGCTAACGTTGTTAGCTAATGATCGCTAACGTTGCTAGCAACTGTGCTTTTGGGAAATGTACCCTTGTATGGTAATGCGACCATCCCAGCCTCACATGTACTGTATCTTACTGTCTCATTCTCACGCCTAAAAGTCAATGCGATTGATCTATTCTGACATGCGTCCATTTCAACGTACAACCTCTCTGTTAATGTGGAAGTCACTCCGGGGACAGTCTGTACTGATCAGCTTTAATGTAGTCTGTTAGTAGTAATAATGGAATATGGAATGGATAGCTAGAAATACCCATCATAATTCTGCTTAGAGAAATGTAGCTTGACCTGTCTGTCATCTTGTCCCCTACAGGGAGACTCAGGGGGGCCTCTGGTGTGCAACAGAGATGGTCGTTTGTACCTTTTTGGTATAGTTAGCTGGGGTGAGGGGTGCTCCAGAGAATTCCGACCAGGCGTCTACACCAAAGTGGCGAATTACAACAAGTGGATCACAGAGAATGTAGGCCTGCCCTAAGGGTCTGAGCACTGACTCAAGCGATTCTTCTCCTCTGGCTCGTCCTGTGGGAAAGGTCACAGGCAACTGTGTGAATGCATTAAAAAGAGCAAGGCGCCGTTCTTTAGCCAAGACAACATCCCTTCACATTCCAGGGGTACAGTCACCCAGGGAGGTTCTTTTTTTATATGCTCTTGTCAAACTAGCATTCTTTTTTTTCCAAATATAAAGGTTTATAAAGTATTTAATCGTCAATTTGCTTTAACCAACACCCACTTTATACTTCTCAGAATTTTCGACTGGACATTGTTAAAGCTTTTATTTTACTTGTAAACTCTCAATGTCTCCACTAAAGTCATTTGATGGTTTTTCAGAAATAAAAAAAAAAGAATTCAATACAAGTAAAAGAACATCTAGTGCTTGAAATGGAAATGCTAAAAACAAAACAGAAAATACAAAAAAAGTAAGTATGTCATTGAATGCATGCATGTCTTTGTCTTGGCCTGTACATTTCACCGGGCTGTCAGAGCAGATGTTGTTACATTTATTACATTTAGCTGTACTAGTTACATCTGGTTATATTTGTAAAACAGTTCATTTTTTTAATAACCAATATTTCCACTTTGCCATATTCATTTGCTAAGGAATTTTTTTAATCAACTTAAAATAAAGCATATATTTCTGACTTGTTTTGAAACAGGATTATTGCTTGATTATGTTTAAATATGGTTAATATGTCAATAACTTTATCTTCACAGTAATAAACTTTTGAATCTATTGCAAAAGTACGTGCTTTTACTATAGGTGTTTAATTTTTTTCCTTTTTCTTTGCAATACATATATTGCAAAATACAACGGCCAAAAAAAGTGCATTATGCCACTGAAAAGAAGCTCAAATTCTAACTGTTGACTGTAGCACAAACTCGTTTTAAATTAATCGTTCCACACGAGGGCGCAATAGGGTCATGATAAATGGTAACAATTATAAACGTATTTGTTATGTGTACGCATAATCTCCTTATTTACAGGCCATACTGAGATCATTTAAACACACGTTTATTTTTAATACATTTCCTCTTTAAAACTATAAAAATATAACATGTATTCACATAGAGCAGTATTTTAAAGACCAGTGCAGGGTGTATTTAAACATGTGTGCAGAAACATCTGTAGAACTTTCACCGTTGTTTAATAGGCTTTATTACCCTTGCTTGTACCGAATTACTGTTTTACTGACAAGATTACATTTCTGAATCGCATTATGGAAGAATGAGAGATCCTCTGAGCCAGATGTCCCTTGATCCACCCACTCTGGCCAGAACAATACATATTCTAATCTTCACAGGAAAACAACATAAACCCTTTAATGTCTGGCAAGTGGGAGATTTCACTTTAAACAGTTATTGCACACCAATGCAATTGGTTCCGGTATGTCTGCTGTCGCAATTAATGTAAGTAACAGTGCACTCCTCTTCCTCTTCCCCCTGTTTCATTGAATTGGTTAAATGCATTTGCCTTTACACATGAAATAATGCCCAGTAAAAATAGCTGATAAATCCTAATTACTCAAGTGTCAAGTGAATATCTTATTACAGTACTTACATTTTGCTATAGCAACAGTGGTCATGTTTTGACAAATTTGTCTCCATATTTGTCATCACAATTAATCATTGCAGATGGAGTGGGTCCAGTTCATTGTAAAACATATTTGCCCATTATATGGTGTTGTTAGCGATACCTCAATATGGATATTCTACTTATTAAATACTTTATTCACCCCCTTGAAGAAATTGTCTTTTTCTCCATAGATTTTCCATAAGACAAACAAGATCGAGCTTGGATGTCACAGAGTTGTCTAGTGCTCCTAAAGCAACCGGGGGTTAAGGAACCTGGGAAGCACAATTATAATTTAATATTTGCTGGTTCAAATCCCCAACCAGCAAGGTACCACCTCCAAGCACTTAATTAGCCACATATGGGTTAAATGCAGGGGACACATTTCATTATTATGCACTGTGGTGTGTCAACAATGACTAATCACTTCCCCTTGCCATGGGCCCAGTGGTAGCATTAATCTATCACCCTTCTGATCATGAGTACTGTGTCCTAACCCGCTCAGCCACACACCATCCCACAAGCTGATAAATAGTCAATACTGTATATATATTTTATCTGTTGTGTGGACTAAATTTTTTCAGAAAGAAAATAGCTGTGCTAACATGCAATAATAATAGTTGTAATAATGCCTTCAAAATATAGTTTTACACACAAGAATATTAGCTTAGACCTAAAATATAAAACTACACAATCTTTTCAGAGATCCATGGGACAAGGTTGATCTTGTAGAAAAACATTTGCCAACCAAAAAAGGAACATTTTGGACCTGTAAAGCAGCTGGAATATCATTTATATTAACATATAATCAAAGCATTATACTCAGCGACTAAACATTAATGTGTGCTTTGTTAATACTGTTGTGCTTAGTAAGCTTTAAAAAATGACTGTCAATGCCTCTGATTGGCTGAGAAGCAAAGAAGCATTCCAAAAAAAATAAAAAATTAAACGTCGTGCATCAAGGTCCCAGTGTTTACATGTGCTTCCCCTCAGACTGACTTCCTCGATTCCTTCTTTTGGTACTCTTCCTTTTTAGGAAGACCACTGCCGCCCTGCACTCTCTCGGGGCACACTGTGCACATTCCTTTGCAGGTTCAACTGGCAATCTTTTATAATGCTTCAGTTTTGGTGTTGTTATATTAGAATCTGGGGGAGATGATGAATATGCAAGGTTTAGGGCTTTATGCTTCTCACAAAGATATCTATATACTGCCCATTATTGCTTTTCATTGTGCATAAATACATATCCACATTTCTATCCCATTTATTATTAATGTGTTTGAAACTATTCAGACCATATTGGGACAATATATTGTCAAAATGCTATTATATGTTTACTTTTTCCAGCACGACTAATGGGACCATTTTTGGACAAGTTTTGCACCTTTTCGATTAATACAGTGCAGAAAACAGCACTGGATAGACTGTATTCCTTCAGGATAAAACTACTGGTTTTTAGCTTGTCCTTTACTTGACCTTTTAGTTCTTACTTTAATTTTAATGTGCACCTCTTTAAGCAAGAATAATTTGTGGCATTTACTGGTTGCCTGCTTACACTTGGACATAAAGCTGAGGTCTGTATTAAAATTTTAGGAAAAATTAAAACGTCTTTGGTATACATATTATACCACCCAGTGAGTATTGTCCGAAGGCGTCAGATGTTTTTCACGCTGTATAGGTCATTAGAACGTGACTATTCTTTCAGTTCAACTTTGACATCCTTAATGAAATAACTGAGCGCATTATTCAATCACCCTATTGCAAAACTTTTTTTTTTTCAAAAAAGCTATTTAACATGGTTTTATTACTGGAAATGTTTTAGCTGGGATGTTACTACTACTGCTCTTTTAGGATGATCATCAATTAAAACAAATTATTGGAATAACAATAACAACGTCGTTTCCAAACACAATAATACGTCACTGTAATGAATGTATTCCTTCATTACTCCTTATCATTCCTATTTCGTCCGTGTGGTTCCAATATTTTCCTTTTTAGGGCATGAGAATGTATTACGTAATCGGGAGAAGCGCTCGCCTCCCAGGCAAACTCCGCCTAAAATTAGGGCAGGGTTAACGTGAGCTCCGTAGTGCTTGGAGCGCACCAATGGGAAGCGCGCTTTCCAAGTTAAAGCTCCTTCTCTGATTGGTTGGGGGGCGGCGATGAAATTTATCGACGCTTGGCGTTTTTCGCACGCAGCTTTTCTGGAGCCGAGTCTCACCATTGATGGTTTTGATTGGAAGTAGGACTTTTTTTTTTTATCCCGCGAAGTACACCCTGTCCGGCGATCGCTGTTGGATTCCGTCTCCTAAGTGGCGGGGCTCATAAAGTAACAGCAAGCCTTCAAAGCGAAGACGATTTTTCCCTTTCTCGGATAGCGGGAATAAGTTTTCAAGATGCCGGTTTTCCACACGAAGACCATAGAGAGTATCTTGGAGCCTGTGGCTCAGCAGATATCCCACTTGGTAATAATGCACGAAGAAGGTGAGGTGGACGGCAAGGCAATCCCGGATCTCACCGGACCCGTGGCCGCGGTGCAGGCAGCTGTCAGTAATCTCGTCAGGGTAAGTGCTCTTTGCAAAACTCGAGAGAGGGGGGGAGTCCATTACAAGGTTACCTGTGGCTGTTTTTAGACCGCAGCAACTGCCCGCTGCCTCCAACTTCCATGAAGCATTGTGAAGCAGTTGTACTAACTTGCTGTTCCTATTCATAAATGCCTTCCCACTGTGGACCGTAAAACAACTTTAGCGTGGGCTGCTGAAGCAGATCAGAGGAGTGCTGGTGAACCTTTTCCCATACTTGCCCTGCCCTTCTCTTGGGCAGTAGTAGTAATGTGTCTAAGGAACCCCCACCCCAAAAATTTAATTTGGCTTCATTCACCCAACCCCACGAATGAACAGATCTTCTGCATTAAATTGTGCCCCCTCCCCTGTATTTGTTACAACGTTTATAGGAACACTTGAGTATAGTGTTCTGTAGGTATGACACGCTGTACATGAATCATTATTTGAATTTGTGTGTTGTGTAAGTTTAGTGTTATGTGGTAATTATGTCTGGTTGTAATTTTGGACAAATAACTGATTTACTTCATTTGTAGACGGTACAGAGAGAAAAGTAAAGGTTATGTTATCACCTATTGGGGTTCTCGTAAGAACTACGCGGATTTCAGTTTTTTTTTTTTTTTTGATGGTTTCAGGAAGATGTGTACGGTTTTATAGCTGTGAAGCAATTTCCACCTATTATGTAATATATTTTACATTTGATGTTCTGAGTGCTTAGCGCAGATGTGTTCTTGTACTTTGTGTAGCAGGCAGTTCGAAATGTCCCTTGTGGTTTGGTTGACTGGTCACGCAGAGACCGGTTCTTGGGAGGGCAAGGAATTCCGCCTTCTGCAGCCGCTTTTGTACTGTTGCGATGTCGAAGAATTGTGGTTTATGCGCAGCATATATTTCAGCGATGTCCACAAGCATAAGCGGAAGCTGATTATAAGATTCGAAATGCTTTTCATAAAAGCTGTTATGTTATTGGCCGATACATTTGTTTGACTATGTGTCATTGCTGTACTATTCATTATGGTTTTAAATGGCCTCTAAATTACTTGCTTGACTTTTAATTTGTTTTTATATAGCATCCTTTCTAACACAGCTGTCCAGAAGTATTTTACAAAAATGTGATTTAGTAGGGCATTACAGGGCAATAGTAGCATCAATAAATAATTGTAATGTATAAAATCCAAGTGGAAAGAGAAACTGGCTGATAAGGAGGCAGACTGCACTGATTTCACGTTACTGGTTACAGCACACCACAAACCACCTCAGGGTTGAGGACCTGAGTGCAGCCATGTGGCAGATGATACCTCAGCACCACAATAGTACAAATGGACTAGTGCGAGGTTTTTTACAATGGTGGCAGTGTCAATCACTGTTTCATGATATAGAATAGACTAATTATGTCTGTGGTCTTTGACAATGTAGTTTGAAGGTTTTCAATGCTCAGTTATCTGTTAATACAAGTTTGTGTCAAAGGGTTAAATTGGGATCACTGGAATTACATTTTTATATATATATAAAATAAATAAAATAAAAAAAATGTACTGGACCTGATTCTTGGTCTCCTTCCTGAGATAAGCACCCCAGAAGTGAAAAGATGAAAAAATGCTACTTTTGCACCTCAATAACAGCATACTGGGTTAGGGGTATACATTTTTCACTTAACGGGGAAAGAAAGTGCTCTTTATCTGTGTTCAAACAGAATAAAATGCTTGTTATTCTAAGGGTGTAGGAATTGCAAGGTTTTGAACTTAAAAGAAATGAGTTTTTTCACATAGTGATTTTTAGTTTGGGTGAGCCAAGGACACCAAGGGTTTGGTGGGTGACACTGTGTAAAGCCCTTTAATCAAAGGTTTCTGAAATATGCTCTCACAGTATTCAATGTTGAAACATATACAGAGGATCCTCAGCAGTGTTTCACTTGCCATTATATTATGGGCCACTCCCGAACAGCACGTCTCACCCCCTCTTGAAGGTCAAGTTAATTTTATTTTCTATGTAGTGCCAGATCACAACAGAAGTCATTTAAGGTTACCTTTTCTATAGAACAGATCTGTTCTATTGTCCTTTTATTAAACAAACTAAATAACATAAGGCTATCTTATTTACACATCAGCTTGTCATTTTTGTCTCTACACAGTCGTGGGTTTACAATTCTCTTCTGCTCTCTGTATCATGCATGGCGGAGTTCCGCCCCGATGATAGGTGAGCACACTCCCACCAGCGGACAGAGAGCGTGCCTCAGAAAATATGAAAATGCTTTCATAGAAATGTTCTTCCAGAAGCCCAGAAAGACACTGCAGTGACAAAAGCTGCACACTTTGTGGATGTGTCATAAAATGAAATGTTCTGATGTCTAGTTCAGTTGTTATATTGACTGTTGTCATTAAAAGAATTCCCAGTGTAAGCACAAGTCCGTGTACATAATGTGCATTTAATGATAAAGTGACTTGTTCCATCTTCCTTTGCCTGGGAGTGATGTAGTGGAATAAATTACTCCTTGATTCCTCCATCCTACTGTCTTGGGATTGACTGCACATTTTCTCCTCTGTTGGGACGACGGCGGAATTTGCCGGAACAATAATTTCCTTTTTATTATTTGTAACAAAATCCCCTTTCTTTAATTTCATAGCAACCCAAAACAACCTGCTTCTTGAACAGTGTGAGCTTGAAACTAAAACCGTTACATCACGGTTGCCTCAACATGAACAATATTCTTTCTACAGTGATTTTTTTATTTTTTTTCTCTCTCGTTTTTCTTTCTTTTTTTCTTTTTTGTATCTCCTTTGCGGTCGTTTTTTTTTTTTTCTCTCTCTCTCTTTTGTATTGTACTGTGCCTTGGGTATTTAAGGCCACTTTTCCTGGAAATGTTTAATTGCCTCTCTTCAGACCTTCCTTAGTTCCTCCAGACTGTATCTGTTGTACAGTGAAATTTCCTTGGCAGGTGCTACAAGCTGAAGCTAATGCACATCTCCGTCATGTTCAGGGCTCATTCAGCCTTTAGGGCTTGTGGCGTTGAAAGGCCGGCAGCTGTGAGCAATGGTGTGCCCTGGATAATGCCAGCCTGGCCCCCTTGTACTGGGCAGGAATGCATAGTGTCACAGTTCTGCTCCCAAGCGTGACAGAAGATTTCAGTTTGGTTTCCTGTGTCGAATGTTATGTTGAAAGGCACGGCCACAGATGGAACCATTATGTCTGAGCAAATGACCTGTTTGGGGTGAGGGGTGGTTTTTGTATTTTTAAGGAGTGTAGATTTTATAATGTTTCATCTGAGAAGTTAGCTAAAGTAAATGCTAATTAAATTGAATTTTCTATTTTGGGGGACAGAAATTAAACATTTGATTAGTGTATGAACTTTTTGACACATGTTTGGGAGCCGTGTGTTACAAGATTAGGATGTTGTGCGTGTGATCAGAAGGTTGCTGGTTCAAATCCCAGAGTCGGCAGAATTATTTCACTGTTAGGGCCCTGAGTGAGGCCCTTAACCCTCAGTTATTTGAGGTATATTCTGACCCTTATGTCTTTTAAATGTGTGTTTTTAAAACAAGTAAAATGTAAATATACCCCCACCAATGGCTGGGGGGAAAAATTTTCATACTTTAAAAGTACAGATACCACACTAAAACATGTTCAGCAAAAACACTGTCAAGTAAAGAGAGAATTCCCCGTTTTAAAAGTACTTAAGTAAAAAAAATGCTATATATATTCATGTGTATTAATCTTATACAAATCAGCCTGTCCTTTTAGATTCACTCAAAATGGGTTTGAATATGGCATTATAATAATATTACATTTGATGGGCTGGTACCAGAGGTGGGGACTTTTAGTTACTGACTCGTGACACAAATTTGATTACTTGACTCAGCAAAACTGGTGGAAAGACTTGGACCCAACTTTGGCCATGTGACTTGAGATTATAGTCCCCCCTCTGGATACCATAATGTTAATTTTACAATTTCAATCTATATTATTTCTCTGCCGTCTACATCTTCAATGGGCTGAATACAAAGTCTCCTGAGAGAGTTTGTTGGAAAGATGCATCACTCTGCATATACACTGATGTAAAAACTGTATGAGGACAATTATGAGTGGACACTCTTTTCAACCTATCTCTGCCTATAAAGCACATATCCTGTGATGTACTGTGGCCGGTGTTTGCTGCATTAAGTTGTAATCAATAAAGGTTAAAAAAAAAAAAAAAAAGAACTGACACGGGTAGAAATTTAAGTTACTTGACTCACAACTTGACTTTGACTTGAGTCACAAATTTGATGACTTGTGACTTGATGGGAAAAAATGCTGGAAAGACTTGGACTCTTCTTGGACTTGAAGGCAAATGACTCGAGACTTGACTTGGCCTCGCCAAGGAATGACTTGTTCCCATCCCTGGTACTTTTAGACCTCTTAGCCATTTCATTCGCTACTTAAAACTCTCATCCTCCACTATGGAAAATGGCTGATCATCCACCGAGATCATCACAATTATTTTAATAGTAGCTGTAGTGCTACCAACTTTTGAATATTCACAAAGTTTAAATATCGGGCAGCAATTTCAGTATGTTGATAGAAATTTTGTGCAGTGCTACGTATTTTTCCTTATCTTCATAAAAACAATATATAATACAAAATAATAAGAGAAATATATTGAGCAAGAATCACGAGTGGGCAAAAAATTGATTCACATTTTCCCCAGAAACGTGTAGCCCTACTCAGGTGTCCTGCTTTCAGTATTTTTTTTTTTTTAATTTAGTAGTGGTGAGTAATGATGGCCTTGAGCAGAATGTATTGGTTTTAAAAAAAAAAAAAATGGCTTGGAAATGTTGCAAAGTGAAAGTAAAAGTTGCAGCAACTTAAGCAAAATGAAAATCCTGAAAAAATGTCCTTACTCCCTCTGTGCACCTACATGCAGACACACACACACACAATCTCTTCCTGTACTTAATGAGATCCCATACTGCCACCCACGTCTGCTGGCTTGCCTGGAGCACAGAAGTGAGCTCACCCAGAAGTCTGCTTATCGCATGATGTAAAATCTTTGTCAGCTACATTTATTATATGGGAGCTTCTTTTGTAATGGAGTCAGGCCCTTACATGCTTTCTCTGTATTGTATTGTACAGTACAATTACAAGAGAGCGTTGCATTTATTTCTCTGATGCTTTAATCCTGTGAGATCTGCAATTGAGGGATCAGGTTCAGCCAATCAGTTTGGGGTTAAGGATCTTGCTCAAGGGCCCAACGATGACATCATTCTGCCAGCCATCGTTTTTGATGCGGTGATTTTCCGCTCACTGTCACAGCATCCTATCCTGCAGAGCCACATGCTGCTTCCCCCCATCCCAGTAGCAGGTGACTGTCACTTTGTCCTCTCCAAAGCATTTGTGTGACTGTTTTCCTGGGTGTTCCAGTGTCGTACTGCGATACCATGGCAGCTCTAAACTGCTCTTCGCGTGTGGCAGGATGTGCTCTGGGTCGCTGGCACTTGCTTGTGAGTGGTTGTAGGATGGCTGAATTGTTCAGTGAGTGAAATCATCTGCAAATGTGTAACCGCCTTCAAAACAAATCATTCAACGGCACTGTGCGTGACCTAAGTCTTTATAGATGAGGTTTCACTTTGCAGGTGTATAACTATTCATTTGATATGTGTGTTTATGCTTCATTGTGGACTGATGGATTGATGTCCCAGCCCTCTACAGCAGTGAGGAGGACCATGTGCTGGACTTCTGGTCCAATACCAGCTGGAAGTCCTTTGTCTCTGGCTGTTCTCTGCTTTATTTACCTGCTGAAAAAGCAGCCAGATTGCAGCTAAGTGTTTGCAGGATGCACATATTATCCAATTTTAAAGGTGGTTTCATTGTGGAGAAGAAGGAAGATAAAATGGATTGGATGGAAAAAATGAACAGAATCATCGCTTTAACCAGAAGACGGAAAGTGTTATACGATATGCTTTGGGTAATATGACCCCAGTCAGTATTTCACATCACAAAGCAGGTGCAACATGCAGCTATTTGTGATTTTTTTTTTTTTTTTTTTTAAAAAAAAGCAATAAACCATGAAGTAAACTGGGGGAAAAAAAGTCCAGACGCCCATAGTTATCTATGGCCTTTGTCTTTGGAGATCTTGCTCCCATGGCTGAATTGCTCAGCTGACCTTCTTCGTCTCTGATGAAATGGTTAAATTTATCAAATTAGTCATCATGCTCCTAAAAATGCGGCGGGTCTGGTTGGCGTGGACTCTAGCAGGTGCCCGCCATATTATCGTCAGGTATTCCTGCATGTAAGGAGATGTCGGGCTGGGTTGACCATTGGTTAACAGGTCCTCACTATGACTGAGCAAAGTTGATGGAAGTGCTGAAAAGAGAATAGTGCTTTTCAAACGTGCACATTCGCGCAAGCACCTGTGGTATAACGGGGTTTTCGTTTTATCTCCGAGGTTTAGCCAGATCGGGGCTGTGGTGCCTTTGTAAACGCTGCATGCTGGGGTATGTCTGGGCACTATGATTATGCGTGTGTCATGCAAGTTGGCAGCGACAGGTGTGATTTTTATTGCTTAACGAATTCACCGCTTAGTTCTTGGCGCCAGGTGGAAGATGGCTGTGTAGGGAACATCAAAAATCCAGCACCCCAATAGCAAAATTAAGTCCTTTTTTTGGGTCGGGGGGTGGAAAGTACAGTACAGCGAAGTAAAGTTTTAGGAAGCTATTGTATACACTGCGTACTTGATAGTGAAAACAAATTATTCATGATCCTTTATTAGACTGTAAGCATGATTTCTTATCAGAAAAACAGCCTTTGACGGCAAAAAACAGGCACTCTCAAAACAAAGGTGTGTACGTTGTTTGTAAAGGACATATATAGCAAATGCCTTTTTATCGAATAATCGACCTGCTTGCATGCTAAAATGAGCCATCTGCATGTCTTTTTTTTCTGACTTCCTTCTGCCCCAAGGAACTGCGAATCTGGCAATCCGTCAGCCGGTTCGTTGTGAGTAACTGCAGAGACGCAGGTAGTGGGGGGCCCCTCTTAATGACTACATAAGGGCTTTCTCACCCCTGCCTCGTCCACCTTTTTATGGTGAAGACACTGCACAGCAGTTGGCAGAGGGGTGTGTCTGCCTTTCCTGAATGTTTCCACAGTCCAGGAAGCCTCGGGTTGGGGTCGGGGGTGTAGAATGAAACCTCATCTATAAACACTCCTTAGATCACCCCGGTGCAGTTCGATGTTTTGCTTTGGAGGCTGGCCAACGTTCAAAGCCGGGGCGTCACTGTTGCTGGTTTGTTTTTAACTCCTAGTGTATGGGTCGATAACCTTTGGCTTTTAAGGCCGTCAGACCTCCCACTTTCCCTCGGAGTGGAGCGAGGCCATTTAGGCTCTCAGATTAGGCTCATCGGTGCTGAAATTAGAGCTACATTATATGTAGCGTTTCATAGCTACTCAATTTTTACTGTTTTTATACACGCACACAAGCACACATTATTAATCAGGAAAAGTCACTAAATCCAGATATCACTACCTTTCTTGTCATGTTTGATCTTGTTGTAATTCATTTAAAAACAGACATCCTATGTCTGTATAGTTTGTAGCCTTTTTCCGTTCGTCTCAGTAATGTGGTAATTTAACTTGTTTATGTTCGTAGCTGATCCAGTTTCATCCGGATTTTATCTGTGTTAGGACTTATTTCCTTGTTTTGACCCTGGTTCGTACAGGGAAGGTCCTGCTTTCCATAAAATCATACAGCAGCGTTGTGCCTCGAGCTGAGAAAAGAGTACTTTTCTCAGAGCCGGGCTCAGTCTTGATGTAAATATCTCTCAGCCGTACAGGAAGCTGTGGGCACCAGCAACCATGTTTCTGAGGTGTCATTCCTCTTACTTCAGCTGTAGCTCTTACTTTCACCATTTTTTTTTTTTTTTTTTTTTTTTTAAATGGTGAGAGCTTGTGCTTGAAATGACTTTGTTTGCAAAAGAGTTTGTTTGAGGGGTGTGCCTATGATTGACTCTTGCAGTAAACGGCATCATTTGTTCCGGTCTTTTTTTTTTTTTTGTTTACCCTTCGAAAAGGGGATGCGATTGTGCCAGAGGTATTTCTGGAAGCAAAGAACAAACCACTCTTTATAAACTTACGCCAAGGCCACACAGTGGTACAGTAGTTTGTAAAAGACTTTGAAATGAAAATGCATTGCATTTTGCATTACCTGGTGTCATGGTGTAAAAAGAGAGGAAAAGTTATTGCACTTCTAGTATATTTTTAGCATATAGATATTTAGATGAAAGCTCTGGTTTTCAGGGTATATTTTACCACTTCTTGAGTTGAGCAGATTGGGCTGCCAAGTCTGGGCTCGTGGAGAGTTTGCAGGGCCACACAGTGGAATGAAAACGTGGAATCTGCCCTTCTGCCAACGGAGCACATGCCCCTCCCACACACCACGATGGGGTGGGGGGGAGACTGTGTGCAAGTGGTGAGGAGAGTAGCGTTGAGAAGGGGCGACGGACACGGCTCCTCTTTTCCAACCGACCTTTTGGCCGAACGTGACAGGTCACTCATGGCTTTATTTCCGGATCCATTGCCAGCTGGTATGCGGGGTAGTAGGCCGGCGGGTCACCAAGGGGAGGGTAGGAGGAGTAAACAGGTCCGCTGGCAGCAGTGACAGAGGCCAACTGGCAGCATGGATCCTCACTGTCAAATGGGACAGCACATCTCTCCTCCTCCCAGTATCAGTGGTGGGTGAATAGCTGAAAATGAATAGTAGCTACATTACACTGCATTAGCTTCCAAGCTCACATAGACTGCAGGCTCATGTATACAGTAGCATTTGAAAAACGGATTTATTTGAATGTCATAGAATGCGTCTGTGGTAGGTCGTGTGGTAGGTCCGGTGGATCGACAGGTGACCTTGACTGTGACCTCTCATTGTGCTTCTGGCCAATCAAAGTAAGGCTGTTCATTTTGGTGGGCCGGGGAGTGAGTAATCAGCCTTGTGCTTCAGCAGTTATTCAGCTCGTCCGTCCTTTCGGCTGTGAACTTAAGTGTGAATGTGAGGCAGCAGGAAGCATGTTTTCCCCCCCCCCCCCGATGTGTAGTTTCATAGATAACGTTTTGATTAACCAGCTTATTTGGAAGACCAGTATTAAGATGAAGGTATTTGGGGGGTGGGAAGGAAGAATACAGAATGAGCTCTCTGGTCTGAGGAGGCTACTTAAATGGCATCCTGAGCATATAGTCTAAAGTTTTGGGGTTTCACAGTATCTCACGGTGTTCACTGCTTTGTCATAGGGGAACAGTTTTGCAAATTAAACTAAGCAGCCCTCTGGTTTGTGTCAGTGCCAGCTATTGTCTCTCTCTTGTTATTCTGAGTCCAGTTACAATGTAGTACTCTTCCGCTTTCCTGTGCAAAGCAAATGGTCTAGGTCTTCATCAATGTAATCAAAAGCAGCAGATGAGTTTGAAATGAATTTAGGTACTTGAATGCATAGATTTGCCCCCAGCACCCCCCCGCTGCCACCGTTACACAGTCTGCATTTCTACAGGCCAATGCCGCCTGCTCCTCTGTGCTATGAGAGGGCTCTCTCGTCGGAGTCCAGCGACACTATTTGAGAACAAAGCCCGGTCTGTTTCCCGAGGCCCCGGTGGCTCGCCCGCCGTCCGATCGCCGGCTGCCAGCCCGGCGCAGAACGCTGCACTTTTCCATGAGGGACAGTGGGCCGCTGCCGCTTCTTAAGGGACCCGGCGGGCTTCTGGCAGGGCGCCGCAGCCTGCCGCGGTGCAGGGAAGTGGAGATAATCGTAAAAATACCGTCAGTTCCTTTTTCCCCTTCCTGAGTTAGTGGGGGCAGACCTTCCCCTCTGTGAATTCCAGTTTGATTTTGGGATTCGGTGAATAGCCTTTCCTTGGCAATAAGGGCGTGAGTAACACAGACAAAATGTGAGCTGCTGTCATGTATTTAAAGCAGCCTGTGGACGGGCGGAGAGCCAACCACAGGACCGTTTCATGCCCCCTGTCCCGTATACTGGCCTTTTCCATGTGCTTTATCATACTCATCAAGTTATATGAACAGTCCATGCCTGTGCAATATACTTCAATAAAGTTCTCCCTGCTGGTTTAATTTGTTGCTTATTATCCATATAATGTAGAAAATTAGTCAGACACCAATATGTAACCACCTGTTCGTGTATGTGAGATCTGGAAATTGGGATGTTCTTTGTGTCACCAGGAGTCCAAATACAGGCTTATTGGTGTCTGAGTTGCCTGTAGTGTATATCTGTGTGTAGGCATGCGCCCTGTGATGGACTAATATGCTGGGTGTGTGATATAGACCAAAAACCACATCTTAAATTTTTTAGCAATTATAGCGATGTGTATAAATGTGTGTGTAATATCGGTATTTTGGCTAAGGTTTGTCAGACCACAAATACAGGGTTTCCTTCCCTGTTTGCAAAGATACAACTATGAATATTCAGTATAAACATTTTTCATCTATAATAAAAAATAAAATCTCAAAATTAGGACAAAAATAAGTCACGTCCACTATCAACTTTTTTTCCAGTTTATGACATTGCTCTTTGGACAGAAGAACATTTGTGAACAAAAAACTAAAATCTAAATCTAAAACATATTTGTCAAATGGCTCTAAATTACAGAGGCCTGGTGGCCTTGAAAGTGCTTAACACTGAAAGACCCTTATTTTAAGATATTACTCTTCAAAAAAATCAAAGAACCATTGCAAATTACAGTATCTTTAACACGTGAGCCGTTGTTTTAAAACATTAACAAAGTAAGTTTCCCTGCATCTATCCTGTCTTGAAAATGGTGGCCTGGAGGTAGGGGGCAAGGAATGAACAAGGGCAGGAAGTGTAGGCAGGCCAGCATGCATGCTTGCGGGATAAACTGTGTGGAAATGGAGAGAGAAGCCGATCCACCACGTGGAACTGAGAGGATTGAGCCGATCCACCCCGTGGAACCGAAGGAACTGCACCGCTCTGCCGTGTGGAAGCGAGTGGGCAGAGCCGCTCCACTGTGCAGAACTTGCACAGATGTGCACTCATGTATGAGATGCAGTTTGTAGTAGCCTGGAAACCCAATCGGCACACTGCCAGATTCTGGGAGTCCTCAGAAACATGCAAACGCTGCATGCTTAAACATGCAATGCTGTGGGCGCAGAACCACCGGACTGCTCTCTGAGCCAAAATGCAGCCCTTTTCGGGAGGCTTTAATTAGGTGGAATGTGGATTTTGTTCTTAATGAACTCCTTAGTTGCATGTTACTTGGCCTTTGTGTGGCTGTGGGGGGAGTGGGGGTGGTACTTCTGTTGATGTTTATAGCAACAGCAACAACAGCTGTGTGGAAAGTCAAACTGGTTAATATAATGCCATCATTGATGATGTAAGCCATCAGTGTCGCCTCATAATAAGCTCCCCGAAATGTTAGCGACTGGAGCAGAACTTCATTATTTTGACAGGCCTCACGGATGACTGCATTTGGAGAAACCTGACGCATGCACATGGTCGTGAATGGCATCTACTTCCTCAATCTCGGTTAATTTATGTGTGACCTCTGTTACACCTGCAAAATATTTTGGTGCATATAATAAAAACCACACATGACCTGCGTACTCTCACATCCCCCAAAGCAGCCCTCTGTCTCAGATCCGCCCTGATGTTCGCTCTCTGGGCCGTCGTGCTGCCCAGATGCCATTCTCTCATTATCTTTACATTTTTGCCATCTCATTTCTCATTGACCATCACGCTGACTACCTATTAGATCTGACTTGCATCTCCTGATGGCACCTTTATTCACCACCTAGGCATGGGTGGAATATTTACGCAGCTGTTGCGTTAACATGTAGATGTGGAGGTGTGATGGACTGCTGCCACCTGCCATTTAACCACCTGTATGGGGGAGATCTGAAAATGCAATGAAGGCATTGGGGGGGAAAAAAAAAGCATTAAATTCCTTCGTGACCACATGAATAACCGGTATGCTCGCCTGTCTGCTTAACCTTCATGGCTAAAGTGTCCCAGTGAAATCAACGTCATTTCTGTTTCTGTCTTTATTGCCAGTTATAAGAACATTTTTATAATAAGTCTAAGAGGGGATTAATGCCTGTGCTTTTGTTCAAATGTAAGACATAAAAACCATACATCTACTGGCTTATGATTCTCTCCCCCTTTAATGTCTGTTAAACTGGTTCCAGGACTGCAGGAATCCCAGCATCGCCTCTTTGACTGGGGACACGCCGGGACAAAGAGTCTTTCCAAGAGTTTCTGGCTACAGCTTTAAGATGAGCCGTGAAGCGTCACGCTTTGTGAGAAGCACACTGTGCGCTTTCTGAAGACCCAGGGCCGACTCTTCGATGTGCTGCTTATCTGAAGAAGTCACTCTACATAATGTGTGTTTATGCAGAAAACTCCTGAGTTGACATGAGGTGTCCAGTTGGCGACGATTTCTTTTAAACCTGCATTTATTCACTATTTATTTATTTAATAGTGCCTGAATTGTGGCTACACACCCCCCCCGCGTCCCCCTCCCGAGTGGGCCTGTCTCCTTTTCTCCAGTATATTTGTCATTCTGGTGTATTTGTACGTGTCTCTCTCATGGCTGGTGTCAATAACATTGTTTTTTTTCACTATTCCTGATTTTACCTTCGATGCTAAGGTAAAATGAGAACCAGCACAGCAGAAATCTGCTGCAAATGTTCAGCCTGGCAATGTATAAAGTTCAGCTGGTAAAGTGAGGGGAAAAAAATAATTCTTATAACTAAGAATAATGATGAAGTGTCTGCCTGATTACATCACAACAAACATGCCTTGGACTCTGTCTGGATCCTTCCTGTTTTTCAGTGTCAGAATGACGGATGGTCTGAAGTGTGTGTAATTGGAAATTCTATGTAAGCTATCATATCTAATTTTGAGCCTGAAATCGTGAAATATGCGAGTGCTGTTCTGTAATTGTGTGTGTGCTCAGGATTTATAACCAGCTCTTTCTGTTTCTTTATAGACCATTTGGGATGTTTCGGAGTATTTCCCTATTCCCAACTGAATCAGTTTTAATTTTCCTTTTTTTTATTTTGTATTCCATCAGTTAAAAATGAGTCTTTTCATTACTTTGTTTATTATTAGATTTCAATACTTCTGCCAAAAGTAATGGTGAGATATGAAAACACTTCTGCACAAATTTGAATGTTTTCATGTTTTATTTTTATTAATTTTATTTTAGTTAATGTCGGTGACACGGGCAAATTTATTTGGGTCATCTGAACAGGATGCATGCCATCAGTGTCTCCAGCTGTCTAAAGCGTGGGGTTCTCTGAAGAGTTCAATTTTGGCCAAATCTGAGCATATTTGCTCATTTATTTTGATGCTTTTATCCAAAATGAAGCACAACCAAACAGTGTCAGTCAGTGTTCCTGGAGCAGCTGCAGCAGCTTAGGGCCATGCTCAGCACTGATATGATTACTCTGCTGTTCCTGGCACTTGAACCAGCAACCTTTTTATCACAGACGTAGGCTTGTAGCCCCTCCAGCGCCACACAGCCCCATGTGACAGTGTGGGAGAGATGGGACAATTCTTCACCGGATCTGGAAAGCCGGAAAATGAAGATGGTAAAATGTGCTTTGCTATAGAATGGGGCATGGAACAGACACCCCCCCACCCCATCACAAAACCATACTGTAGTTGAAAAGGGAAATTATTCGCCTGTCTTTGTAGCCCCTTCCCTTTCCGCTCTCATTGCACGGTTCTCGGATAATGCGCACCTTTAAATGCCCAGATCTTTTTTGTTTTTCAGGTGGGAAAAGAAACCGTTCAGACGACCGAGGACCAGATCATGAAAAGGGACATGCCACCTGCCTTTATTAAGTAAGCTGGCTCTGCTGCCCTGTGTGTGTGTGTGTGTGTGTGTGTGTGTGTGTGTGTGTGTGTGTGTGTGTGTGTGTGTGTGTGTGTGTGTGTG
>JABFEA020000044.1:7493194-7504367 GCA_019775915.2 Cyphomyrus plagiostoma
TATATAAAAAAAAAACAAATGTTTTGAAATTAAGTAGCTTGGTATGTGATTATGACACATTTTCTGGCCTTTTTCATATATGTTGCTTTTGTAACCCGACGATGACAGGTCCGCAAAATAATTCGTGTCTGCAAAGGAATCTTGGAGTATCTGACGGTGGCTGAAGTGGTGGAGTCAATGGAGGATTTGGTAACTTACACCAAGAATCTTGGACCAGGTGTGTCCCTTCATCTATCACAGCATTTACCTCTTAACGTTAATCGTTCAATAATCTATGAAATCTGGTATTCCTGTACAGTCTTGGCTGAAATATTTTAAATAGCCTAATTGTAGCTAATGATATTATTTTGTAATAGGCATTCTTTACTGACATTTCATATGCATACGTGCCTAGTTTAACCCTGCCCAAATACGTGGAAATAAATGTATGAAATCTGTAGCTTGAAGATGAATCCTCAGTGAATAATTATTTGTGCCTCTGATTATTTATTGGAATGTGCTCGCAACTCTATGATTTCTCTCACTGAATGACTCAGCATGCAGATCCTGGGAGAAGACTATCAGCCTTCTTGAACCATTCCTGGATCTAGTTTTAGAGCAGTGTACTGCGTACGGATGCGAGGGTTTTTTTTCCGCCCAGTTCCACCCGCAGTCTTTTCTCTGCCCAACAGTAGAGGGAGCTATAGAGCGACGAAAGGAATTGCAGTGCCTGGACCTGGGATGACCCTGTAGAGTGCGCCTCATTCTGACTGCCGTGGGCTGTATTATCGGTGACTTCTAAATGTTTATCTGCTCATTTGTTTGTCTTTATCTCCAGGAATGACAAAAATGGCCAAGATGATCGATGAGCGGCAGCAGGAGCTCACTCACCAGGAGCACAGAGTCATGCTGGTCAACTCCATGAACACGGTGAAGGAGCTACTTCCAGTCCTCATATCAGGTGACCGTGCCGGCCTCGTAGCGTGGCCATCTGCTCACCCTCTCTTAAGACAAAGCTGTGTTTACAACAGTCCAATCGAGGTGGGGGGACACAGAGGTGATAAATTGGTCCCCACGGCAATTTTGGCAACTTTCCGTGGCAATGCAGGTATAAAGATCTTTGTGACGACGAAAACCACGAAGAGCCCCGGTGTGGAGGAGGCCCTGAAGAACCGCAACTTCACCATTGAGAAGATGAGCGCCGAGATCAATGAAATCATCAGGGTGCTGCAGCTGACCTCCTGGGACGAGGATGCTTGGGCCAATAAGGTAGGCCGCCCAGCCTGCCCCTATTGTGCGTGTTCCAGTCACATGATGCTCTTAGCAGGAAGAGGGGAAAGTCTCCACCTGGATACTGAAAATATACATACAGACGCTCCTCTACTTACAAACAAGTTGCGTTCCGAATGGCTGTTCATAACTTGAAATGTTTGTAAGTCGTTATTCAACAACATTTTAAGGGTACAGTACAAGGCAAGTACAAAGAATTAGGATGCTGGGGGTACGCTCATCACGCTACTGTGCGGCGGGAGTAGCGGTCAGAAGTCGTACTAGGTGGAATTGGGGCGCAGAAAAGAACTGATGTTGAAGACAGATAACGGGAGCCCAATGAACACAATTTGGACTTGCAGTCCTCTTCTTCGTTCGTATGTCTGAAAATTTGTAGGTTGAAAGTTCGTAAGTAGAGAAGCATCTGTATATATATATTATGTATAATATAAAATTTTATTTGTGTGTGTTATTGCTCCAACATTATTAAGTGTATTTCTGAATCAAAACAAATTGCCTTTACTTCACACAGGAGTGATTTTTTTTAAACATTAAACTTGTATTTTACTATATTTGCTTCAGTTATGTGAAAGTGTTACTATTGAGGTGAAGAAGGAATTCCACATTTGCGTCTACACTCCTCTTTGTAAATAGCTTCTGACGTCCCCTTAATCCAGGGATGGGCAATCTTATCAACAAAGGGCCGGTGTGTGTGCACGTTTTTGGGATAACCTGTAGGTCAGCTGTTCAAACCCAGGTGTGAGGACTCTTCAGCCAATCAGTCCTATAATTAGTAATCTAATTAGGGAGTTGCAGCGAAAACCCGCACACACACCGGCGCTCTGCGCAAAAGATTGCCCACCCCTGCCTTAATCCTGTAACGCGTGTCTCTGGGCCAGTTGCTATCCCCTGTTCAGTCTCTCTTTTTCTCTCTTTCTTCACTGTCCACTCTCTTCCTCCCTGTAGAAGGTAAGGCCTTCTCTTTGCTGGACTGGCAGCATGTCCGCTGTGTGTGCTGTGTGCAGCGAGTCCTGTGATGCACTTATTTTGTGTGTAACATCCTGCTTGTGAATTTGCTCTGAGGTTAGTGCAGCTCATGGTATCGTTAACGGGATGATGGTGCATTTTTTCCATCTGGATTTGAAAAAGTCTGTTTTGTCTTCTACATCTCTCATGCATCTCTCCTCAGAATGCCGTTCCCCCTTATACAGAAGGGGAATCCTTGCAATGCTTTGCTGATTAAATGGTTAGAAAATGGATAGATGCATGCATGGATAGATGAAGAAAGATATGTACCGAGGCAAAAGTGCATTAGAAGATAAACTGGGCTAAATTTGAAGGTTTTTGTGTGTGCATGTCTAGTTATTGCCCGTCACACAAGACATTTCCTTGCAGCTGCAGCCTTGTTTCATTATCACCATGGTGATAAATGAGGCTTAATTACAGAATCCATGATCTGTTCCTATTGGTTGGTCTCATAATCAGGCCAGAACTCCATGGCAGCAGACATGCATGCTGACCAATGTGCCGAAGAACTGACCCTCCTGGAACAAAGCAGCCATGTCTGAAATGGCCATAAACACATCTCCCACAGAATGGGCCAGCTCGCCATTCAGGGCTGATATCCTATTTCCGGCTCTCGGTCATGCTATCCGTGTGGACATCACTGAATGCTGCCATTGTGGCTTTGAATCGACAGAGTGATTTGTTGCGGTTGAATGATGGGAATGGTCTAAAGCCGGTTTAATTTATGGATGGGGCGAAATTTTTAATCTGGCTTACTGCTGGGGAGGGACGGGGAAACGGGGAAAGCGGTGAGACCCCGTGATCGGTACGCCGAGGGCATGACACCAGATATTCCTCTTGTGGTCATCCTCATATAAGTCACTTTGCTATATCTGAGAGCACACAAAGAACTGGGAGTCGTGGCATTCACTGTTGCACCAAATAAGCAAGTTTTGTCTTTAATTTTAATGTTTTTTCCATATCCATTACTGCCCGTAATGTCCACAAGTGAGGGGGGGGAAACGTTAGGTCTCACAATGTGACTGTGAGGGATACATTCATTGGACAGAGAGGAGACATGTCTGTTCAGTGCGTTCTGTTGAGCACCATGCAGCTTTGCTTTTAGAAACTGAATTTTGTTCTGTTGGTGCAAAGTGTTCCTGGCAAGAGAGTTTAAGCTGAATTGTTTGGCCATACAAGTTAATCATTCCCAGTTGTTAGCCGTCTGGCTTTCTTCTGTTAATCTATGGTTTCTTATTGTATTTTTTACATGTTATTTTTTTTAACTGTATGCGGCAGATGCCTTTATCCAAAGTGATGTACAGTTGAGAAGGGAAGGTGAAATAATAGGAGTCTGACAATGACATCACTTCGCTGACCCTGGGATTTGAACCTGCAACCTTCTGATTACAGGCACAGTCTCAAATCTCACTGAGTTATACATCCCACCCCAACCCAATTATCTGGGGGAAAAAAACATTTTTTCTAAGCTGAAGTTTAGGAGTGATAAGCAGTGAAATTCTTGCTGTCTTTGTTGGCCTTTTTAGTAGTAAAGATGTACTTCTTTTTGTCATTAGCGGCTATCCTACCTTTGGGTGTTTGGGAAGCACATGCTCCTTCTCCTGTGGGGGGGTGGGGGGGTCTCAGTTGAGTGCAGTTGCTGTTTAAAACCAGCTGACTCTTATTTGCCCTGGTGGCTTGTTTGATTTCCACGTCCCCAAGTGCGTCTTTATTTGGCCCGCCCACGTGGCCAGTGAACCACAATCAGTCAGGCCATTTCGCTACTGCAGTGCAGCAAATTGACTTTGATAACATTTTTTAATCAAAAATAGTACTGGGAGAGAAAAAAAAAAAAAATGCCTCAAATAAGCTAGACGAAGATGTTTCTTAGAGAGCTGAAGGTCCCTTTTTGTTGCAACATTTACTAAATCCTTTTTTTCCTTCGACTTTAAAGTTAATTAATGTAAATTAAATGCACATTCATTTCTCATATTGTAGCTTGGAGGCAGTCAGGACAGAAGTGCTGATATACCGCAAGTGGGACAAGTAATAAACGACGGACTACATGCATGAGTGCAAAATTAAACTCTTATCAAAAGGCATCCAGCATCCCCCACCCCTTGGTCTGCTGGGGTGAAGGATGACTCATGCTGACCACAGCTAAAAACGTTAACCAAAAAAGGAAAGATGGCTCCATACCGTGAGATGCTTAGCATTTGCAGGATGGTTAATGCCAAAGTATGACAGACAGAAGTTCTGTGACGCAATCTGTGCCTTCATTTGGGTGAGTCCATAGAAAGTCTGTCAGCAAGACAATGAGCTGAGTCTGAATGAGTCGTTAATAAATTTTTAAAACTCTGAAGTGAGATCAGGAAGTTCATCAATAGACACATGACGTCAAAACACCCTGCAGAGTATAGTAACATGGTGTGACTAAATATGAGCTGGGTTGTACATTTTAACAAAATTTAAAATGTAGCTGGAATTTAACCATAAGTGATGGACTGCAGCTGCGTTTTTTAGTATCTGCTAGATTGTCAAGACTCGTCTTGTTGGTGTGTGTGTTGTGTGGAGGGCATGAGCATTTAAAAAATAAATACAAAATAGCCTGTGTGATTCTGTACTTTAGATAAGCATTTGTTTCTCTGTCTGTAGGTGTGTGAATGAATGGTAGCGCGATTGTGATGAACCCTGTCATTTTTACTTTCCTTAAAGGACACTGAGGCCATGAAGAGGGCCTTAGCACTCATAGACTCTAAGATGAATCAGGCTAAGAGTTGGCTGAGAGACCCCAATGCCCAACCAGGTAACCACCATCCTGCAAAATGACGTGTGCCGAAGCTCATGTGGGAATCGAGCGGCCTTTCCAGTACTGTAGGCACTCGTATCGTGTTGTAAGGTGATGGCCATTTCCGATGCGCTTTAGTTATGTCATGGCTGTGGCCTGTGGCAGGTGATGCTGGCGAGCAGGCCATCCGGCAGATCCTGGACGAGGCAGGGAAGGTGGGTGAGCTTTGTGCAGGCAAGGAG
Source organism: Cyphomyrus plagiostoma (assembly GCA_019775915.2). Taxonomy (NCBI): domain Eukaryota; kingdom Metazoa; phylum Chordata; class Actinopteri; order Osteoglossiformes; family Mormyridae; genus Cyphomyrus; species Cyphomyrus plagiostoma. The sequence continues at coordinate 7,498,478 of JABFEA020000044.1, forward strand.
CGGAGAGAGATCCTGGGCACAGCGAAGACTCTGGGCCAGATGACCGATCAGGTCTCAGACCTGCGTGCAAGGTAAAGCCCTATAGATCATGGGATGGATCCCATGTCTACATAGGTAATAGTCAGGGATGTACACAAGTACACATTCACCTTTAAAAGCGAAACGTGTGGCAACCGATTGTTGTAACATCGTAAATGCTTACATATTTTATGTGCACCTGTGCTGCCATGACAAGAAATTACTGCACATTTTAACCTTTGTACCACAAATGATGTATGAATTAGCATAAGAATAAAATGCACAATAATTTCTTGCCATATCTGCAAGTGCACAGTGCAAAGGCGTACGTCTCATGTGCATTTGCACCGTTACAACAATTGATTGTAACAGGTATCACTTTTAATGGTGAATGTGTACTTGGGTACCAGTTACATGCATCCCTGATTATAGTCACAGGGAGGTTATTTAGCATGGTCAGTATGGATGTCACTATTACTGATCTACGAAATTTATAAATGTGTTCTGTTGAGCTGAAATTGAGCTCTGATATGGTGCAGAGTACACAATGTAATCCCTTTTGACAGAGCGCCCTGCCGATCTGTGCCAAAAAAAAAACTGCTTAAAAGTAGCTTTCTGGTATGGAATCATAAGCCGGTTTAGCTTCTTAATTAAGAATTGCACCCAGATTGAAGATCTTTGGGTTGAGAAGAGGAGGTTCAAATTTTGACAGATGGTCTAGAAATACTTTTGCCCACAAAAAAATTGTTTTTGATTATGAATGCAAAGCTCCATATAGAACATCAGCTTAAAGCTTCTTCTGCTGACAGGGGGCAGGGGGGCACCCCCGCAGCCATGCAGAAGGCCCAGCAGGTGGCGCAGGGCCTGGATGTGCTCACAGGCAAGGTGGAGAATGCGACGCGCAAGCTGGAGGAGATGGCCAACTCGAAGCAGGCCATCACCAAGAGGATTGACGCCGCGCAGGTCAGCACCATGGCAACTGGAATGCTTGGCCTCAGGATGTTTGGGCTAATTAAGCCACAATGCAGACTTAAAATATGCGAGAGCCCTATCACCTGGTGCTCGCAGACAAGCTCCCCTCTCAGGTTTGCTTCCAGGATGGGCCCTCAGTTCCCTATTTTGAATGAGGTTTCTGGATCTTTTTTTTTTTTGCATCCCTGAGACGCACAAACACCTACATCATGGTACAGAGGCAACTCATGGAGGGTTTATAAAAAAAAAAAAAAAAAGGGCACTAGTATGTTCAGAATTTGTAGATTCATAATACGTACTTATTCAAATTTGAGCACAGTTTTGTGCTGGTAGCACTATGCAGTCTTATCCATGCATTATTATTTAGCTCCTGTTTTAAATGCACCCCCATCAACAGCCCTCATGGTTTTCTTCATCCCTTCCAAGAACTGGCTGGCCGACCCCAACGGAGGCCCCGAGGGGGAGGAGAACATCCGCGGCCTCCTGGCGGAAGCCAAGAAGATTGCTGACCTGTGTGAGGACCCCAAGGAGAGAGAGGACATCCTACGCTCCATGGGAGAGATCGCCGCCCTCACTGGCAAGCTGGCGGACCTCAGGAGAGCGTACGTCACTGGGGTCCGGCTCTATAGCTTCCCGTCTAGGCTCAGAAGCAGCAGCCTGGGTTCAGTATCGTCTTATTTGGGTTTTCAGGCTGCCACTAGCGATTTTAATTTTGATCCATTTTGGAATAACTTGGGGGTGCGGGCTGCCATGTCGGCTTCTCGAATGCGTTTTCTCCGTGCCTTGGCCCCCGCAGCGGGAAGGGCGACACTCCCGAAGCCAGGGCCCTCGCCAAGCAGATCGCTACGGCGCTGCAGAACCTGCAGTCCAAGACCAACAAGGCCGTGGCCAACAGCAGGCCGGCCAAGGCCGCCGTCAATCTGGAGGGGAAGATGGAGCAGGCCCAGCGCTGGATTGACAACCCCACCCTGGAGGACCGCGGAGTGGGTGAGGCTAGCGGCGCTCAGTGGGAACGCGCACGCGCTTCTGGCCCTTCTCATTTTCTCCAACTGTTCCATACTTCAGGCTCTGACTTTTGTGCATTATGAGCATTTAACTTTGACTTTGTTTAGCAGATGCTTTTACCCAAAGTGCCGTGCAAAGTTTTTTTTTTTTTTTTTTCCCTTCTGTGATTCCTTACTTCAGGGAACAAAATGAGGTGCTCATGTCCCAGTATAGGTAGCAATAATAAGCTACGGGAATAAAATCCAAAACAAGTATACAATGAATAATGTATATTTGTGTGTGTACGTGTGTGTGTTTTTATATATATATATATATATATATATATGAGGCCTCGAGCCTCTAACTTAATCCGTTCTGAACTCCAGATCAAATCCTAAAAAGTTTTTCGAATTTTCTCCATAAGAAATAATGGAAAACCAATCAATTTGTTCCCACCCCCAAAAAAATTACACCTAAATATATTTTTTAACATTTAAATACAAAATGAACTGGATAAAACAAGAGGAGCATATACTATGTGCTAAACACATCTAGGCACATTTATCAAAACAGTAATTTGTAAAATAAGAAAATAAATGCATCCAAACAATGTGTCCTGCCTCGATCATCTGCTCCTTCCGTGTGCCACGCCCCCTCATTAACCCCGTGTGAAATCCCCGTGTGATCAGCTGTTTCTGGTTGTTTTTATTAGATCAGTGTATTTCGTCCGCGTTTCAGTTTTTCCCTAGTCCAGTCATTGTATTGTCCGTCTGCGTTTTGCCTGCCTTACCTGTAATTAAACCCCGTATTCCCCGATACTCTGATGCCTGTGCCTTTGTCTCCGTTCTGTCCCCGCTGGGCAGGACAATATTTTTATAATTAAATGTATTAATGGTTTATTGTTTATTAAAATAATGAATAAAAATTCTTTATTTTTAAATGTATTTAATTACATAATTACTGTTACATATATTTAGACAATGATAGACAGTATTTGTAATATGTATTTAGCTAGTGTAATATGCACGATGCTGTCATTGCGAATGCCAGGCTGAGACTGAAGCTTTACTGCTGAAGCTGGTTGGTTCAACTTTTAAGAAATTCGAGTTCTAATGAGTTCAAGAACTGAGGTAGCTGTGTGCGTGCGCGTGTGTGTGTGTCTCTCTCTCTCTCAAAAATAAATTGTTGAGGTCTATACAAAGTCAGTGCTGTGATATGTGACCCTGATTGTAGAAGCAGCAACGAATGCCTGAAAATTCACAGTAATAAAGTGCAGCAATGGCACTGACTGTTGTGCCAATGCCATGTCACATTGATCTATAGCAGCTTCAATGCAATTTCACAGCATTCACCAAAGTGCAGAAGTTAACAACTTTCTTTAGAAGGTCTTCTTATCAAAAGTGACATACAAGTCAAACAGCACGTTCAAATTCAAGCTTCAAAAAAGTATTGAGTATTACTGTGTTAACAATTTCCTTTATAGCGAAAAATTTCTTACCCATTCTGAGAGTGCCCCCTATGTGTCTTTCCAGGTCAGGCCGCTATCCGGGGGCTGGTCGCCGAGGGCCACAGGCTGGCCAATGTCTTGCCTGGCCCGTACCGCCAGGAGCTGCTGGGCAAGTGCGAGCGTGTGGATCAGCTGATGGGACAACTGGCCGATCTGGCGGCGCGGGGCGAGGGCGATTCCCCCCAGGCCTCCATCCTGGCTCAACAGCTCCAGGAAGCCCTAAAGGTCAGCCTGCGGAGGAGATCGGGCTGGTGGCCAAGTGCTCCCCCTGCTGGTTTGGACTGTCACTGCATCCAGATGTGCTTCTGTCATATTCTGCCATATTCCAAACCCCAGCTGCAGGAATCTGGAACAAATCAAAACTATAGGGAGAAGAGAGATCCCAAAGAAAACACGTTACACTGCATAAGCCATGTGCCGGATGAATATAAGACAGTGTAAAGCCACTGCAGACATCACAAGTATCCTCTCAGAAGGCAGATATTGTGAAAATATTTATTTTACATGGTATCAAGAGTACTCTGTGTTAAAAGGGTCAGGGTGTAACTCAGTAGTTGTCATGGATATTTAATACTCGCCGTGAATTTAGATGCGGCTGATACTTTGAGCTGAATAACTGAAGTACTGTGTAATTCACATGCGCCGTATAAACGATTTAGCATGTCTGGTGCATCTGTGTGTTTTGTCTTGAGTATGAATAGCGTCTGCATCACTTGCTTTGCCAGGACCTTAAGGGGAAGATGCAGGAAGCCATGACACAGGAGGTGTCAGACATCTTCAGTGACACCACCACACCCATCAAGCTGCTGGCTGTCGCCGCCACTGCCCCCCATGATGCCCCCAACAGGGACGAGGTCTGTGTCTGCCTGCCTGTCTGCTTGTAAAGGCCTCCCGACTTTGGACCCCTTTCCTGTAATATTAATCTCTTTCCCAGCAAGACCCCTTATATGAAAGCATTGTGAAGGATGCAATAATATTAGACATAGCAAATCTGTTTTACGTAGAAGCTCATCTTGATGATACAGTAGGGACTTATTTTAAAGATGTTTTGGCTCTTCAAGATTTAGTAGGTCAGCGTTTATCAGTCCTTAGGAGACCCAGGAGAAGCCACATTTTTGCTTATTGCCAATAAAGGCTGAGTACCTGGTACTGCTGTGCTAGTAGCTGGGGGGGGGGGCAAAAATGTGGACTGTGGGGGTCCCCAAGGACCAGGTTGTAAAACTGCCTGCTAGGTGAAGATCATGTTTTGGTGTTTTTATCTAATGAATTTCCCCATGAGGTTGTGTCGTGCACGAGGATCCCTCATTCCCGCCATGTGGCTTTCTGTCTCCCTGATGCCTTTTGCTCTCAGGTATTCGAAGAGCGGGCAGCCAACTTTGAAAGCCACGCTAACAAGCTGGGCACCACAGCTGAGAAAGCAGCCGCCGTCGGCACGGCCAACAAGAGCACGGTGGAGGGTATCCAGGCAGCCGTCAAGTCGGCCAGGGAGCTGACGCCACAGGTGTGTGTGCGCGTGTGTGTGCGCGCGCGTGTGTGCCGTGAACCAGAGTCCTGCACGGGTCCACTTTTGGAGACCTGCACCCGCACAGTACAGCACGTTCATAGCAATATTTTTCTTTCAAGAGGCAAACAAACTACAAACAAACAAAAGACACTAACAAGCCTGGTGAAAATCTGATATTGCATGATAGGATACTGTGACGGTCATGATATGGTATTCTCTAGATGGAACAACTATTAATACATTTAACAAAATAAACATTATTAAAGATTTATAAAATTACGTCACCGGGCAACTTGCACAACAAAATCTTGTCTGACATCAACGTTAAGAAGAGGCGTGTTTCCGACGGGAAGTGACGTTTTTCGTGACATTTTAAGTGCCGACTTGGAGAGAAATAATCAAAAGCACCATAAGGTACCCCCGACATACACACTGTGATGATGACAATTTGTACGTGATAGTCTAATACATAGATATTTTCACTTATGTTATTTTAGCAGGGTACAATACTGTTTTGATTGACTTGCTACCCGCCAGTGTGTAATGAATTACCCACCCACATACCCACCCATAAAATTCCAGAACATTAAAATCCGCCCGTTTCCGCAACTATCTGTGGGTACCCAACCCGGTGCGGGACTCTGCTGTGAACATACTGCCTGTGTGTGTGTGTGTGGGCATACCAAGACCATACTGCTTATGTGTGTGTGTGAGCATACCAAGACCATACTGCTTATGTGTGTGTGTGTGTGTGTGTGAGCATACCAAGAACATACTGCTTATGTGTGTGTGTGTGTGAGCATACCAAGAACATACTGCTTATGTGTGTGTGTGTGTGTGTGTGTGGGCATACCAAGAACATACTGCTTATGTGTGTGTGTGTGTGTGGGCATACCAAGAACATA
>JABFEA020000044.1:7514337-7532341 GCA_019775915.2 Cyphomyrus plagiostoma
TGACCAATCAGAATCAGTAATTATTAAACTAACTACCTGGGAGAACTGAAAACGAGGGCTGGATTTGGAATCGAGGTACAGATTTGAAGAACCCTGATATAAATGCTGCATTAAATTTTATTATATCACAGCACTACGGCAAAACTTCCCCGGTACTATCAATGAATTACAGATACAGGCTATCAAATATCCTCTGAAAGTGGACATTATAAGCTTAATCCTCATTTTGTGTTTGCAGTTATCGCACTGCATGTTTCGATTAACTTCACAGAAGCTTCCAACTTAGAATTAATGTGCCTGCGTATCTTTTATTACACATCTTCAGAAATCCCTACGTAATACCAACTCATTCATTGCGTCCACTTACATACGCCTGCGCTGATCTGCGCTGCGTCCGCGGGGCCGAGCGCAGGCGGTGACGTCACTCCGCTGCGCGTGCTTGCCATCAGTTCGGAGATGAAGCTCGTGAACACGCTCTTCTGGATCTTCTCAACATCTCATGTATCTTCCAGAAGTGCTGCAACTGTGCACTGACCATGGCTGCAAACCAGTCTAAACCGAAAAAACCCAAACTGGATAAAAAGGCTCTCAGGTAAAGTCCCAATCAAATGCGACGAGCGTTACGCCTGCCTTATTTTAAAAGCAAAGCAGGCAACGCGTGCCCGGATAACATAATTCCCTGTAAATTAGAAAAACAGCTAGCAGGCTTTCGCTACCTAGTTTGCCGTGTTCCAGATATTAAACGGGTTTTCTCTACCAATTGAGCTAAAAGATTTAAAATGTATGTGCTGAACATTTGACCATACACACCCTGTGCACAAAACAGAGAGGTCCGCCGCATAAAACGTTTAATATCTAATACTTGACTTTCTAATTCTTCCTCGATGTAAACTTACCTAGACAAATTCACTACAGTGTTAATAGCAAATTAAAAATGTTATTACATGATTTGGATAGCAATAGCGATCCTAGGGTAGTTATAAGACAGACGTCACAAAACGACCCGCTGTAGGGACCTCTCAGAATGCTAATTGACACTGTAGTGTTTTTAATAAATTGTTCATTTACCGTTACTAATTTACTTTTGATTCGTAGATAGAACAAACTAACTAGCCGTGTCCAGGAATACCAACAGTATACAGGCTACCCAGATTTTATAATAATACGCTTTTAAATGTGTAAGCTAAAGAACTTGTACGAGGTTAGTTAGTTCACACTTGTTAATGCACTGTGTCCTATTAGCGACAGTCAGTGTCACAAATGGAGCGCAATGTATCCTTGCATTTTTATAAGTATCCAGACTGATTATATTAACAATCGTTATTGTACATACAACAATAATAATAACAATAATAATAGAAAAAATTAAGACACGTTTGGAATTTTACTGATTCATAATTTAGAATTAAAAACGACATTAACATTTCTGCATATCATTCGATGAGCTAAAAGTTACTGTTAACGAAAGATTTATTCCTCTGGATTTAAGCAGATGTTTATTATTAGCATCGGTTCTGCTTGACGTGAATCCTAACTTGTATGCGGCTCGATTTAACTATGTGCACAAATGGGCACACGTATAAAAACGGGGGTTAGAGCAAACTATTCGCCATAGGTAAATACTGGGTACAACAGAATTTCCCATCCAAATCTGTATCCTTCAAGTTAATATATTACTGGAGTTCTGCTGTGAACTGCGAAAGGAAGCTGTATTTTTCCTCCTATGCCAGGTCAACATTGAATAACGTTAATGTGAAGATGTTGGCCCGTTTTGTTTTACTCGTCTCTAACAGTCATTCATTACTACCGGGTTATGCCAAGAATATGCGCAGTGGAATTTTATTTGCCGTACGTTGTTTTACGAGACAGGCGTTACCGTTGCTACTTTATTGTATCGTTGACATGTTTACTGAGCTATGCATACAATTTAAGAAATTTACAGCTTGTCAGGCGGACGAAAAAGGAAAGGGTGGCAATTGCCATCACTGGAGGTATTTACATCAGTTACTAGCTTTAGAAAACGTAGTGTTTTTTGTACGTTTTAGTTTAGTATTATTATGTAAATGTTTTCCAAGAACGCCAATAATTTTCCATGCCAAAATTCACGGGCGTAATGGTTTTTGAATACACCGCAAAAAGACACGGCGTATACCTGATTGAGCAGATAGAGCCAAGCTGTCAATCTAAGCGCGCCTCCCACTCCTTCTGCATCCAATAAGGTACGAGAACGCGGGGGCTGAGGGTTCCGGTTTTAGTAGAGAATCGACGCGGAACGCACGCTGCTCGAAGATAAGAAGCCTAACGTGAAGATAGCAGAACCTCGTTACCGGGCTCTGTGCCGATCACACATTCTACATTAGACAGCAATGCCCGCCGCAAGGTAACAGCCTGTTCCACGGGGTATTTTATTATACATTTTACAGTAATGCTGGTTATCCGAGGGTGGGGGCGCAGTCGTTGTTTGTAGGAGTATTCGCCTTAAAATATGATTTAAAAGCATTATTTTGGAAACCCAAAGTTATATAAATTGCATTTTAGTTTTAATAATTTAGCCATTTACCCCGATACGTTTTTTTTGTTATTACCCTAACACATGTCATCATCTGAAGTCACCATATTAAATTGTCTGTTCAATTTAAAATAAAGTTACCAATGCTTCTCAGATCGTGAATTGTTTTCTTCGGGTTCTATTGCGGTTCTAATGGAAAATCTGGAATTATTTGTTGACAGTATTTTAGGGTATTAGAACGGCATGGTTTATGAAGGAACGGCACTTTTGATTCCTTTCAGTGTGGTATTCACACTAGCAGATGCTTATTGGGTTGCTTGGAATACACATGTACACTTACACCTGTTTGCTCACAACCTTCAGATCAGCACTTTGTCACATGGAAACACTTGCTACTAAGCAGTGGTTGCTACTCATTAGAACTGACTACGAAAGCTTTACATGTGAATATTTTGGTATCTTGTGTTCCTCAATTGTATATTCTCTGGACATTTTTTCTTCATTCATTTTGATCCGGACACATGATTCTTCGTTATTATTTTCTCCTCAGCCAGAATGCGTTGTTTGGAATGGGAAACCCATTACTTGACATCTCTGCTGTAGTCGACAAGGACTTCCTGGACAAGTGAGTTTAATACTTCTGCATTTTCATGTGGAACTAGGCTTTGGCAATGGTCTGTTTCTCTCCTCCTCCTTCCAGTGTTTCTGTGTATGGATTTATGTTATTCTGTATATGTTAACTTCATACTAAGTGATGTTCATATTCTAAGAAAAATCCTATTTTTGTACCAATCAAAGCAATTCTTGGCTTACACCAGGGGATTGTATCACCAAGCCGAATTTCTTGCTTAGCCGGATAATTTGCCGGATTTAAGGTAGCCTGGGCTTAATGTAAGTGAACAAGGATGAAATCCATTTAATCTGGGCTACCACTCCAACAAGTATTCCGGCTAAGTGAGAAATCCTGCTTGGTGATACAGGCCATTGGGAGCTTGATACTGTAGAATAAAACAGGACAACGCTGTTTTTGAGAAATGCAAGGTTCTGAAGTTGACTTTAACCAGGGTGCTAGCCGTTCCTCCAAGTAACACATGTGCTATTACGTTTAAAAAGTTTGTAGTACACAAAAAATACTATAGAGCTCGCTTAAGGATTTTTAGTAAAACACTATTCCATGAGGTCCAACAAAGGTGCTGATACTTGCTCCATTAGCAAACAAAGTTTTACTAAATTCATTTTAGTTAATAATCCAGTTCTCAAAATACTACGTAAAGATACTTACATATACTCACTCTCGCTTTCTGCCACTGTACAATTTAATGGACAGTGCTATCGGTACTGCTAGCGTAATTGTTACCTTCTTCTGAACCGACGTCCTCTCCCGGTCCCTCCATATGAACATCGCTCTTGAAATAATAAGTTTATTATTAAACTTTAAATTATTTTTCATGTTTGTATCTTTCTAATGTGTGCCCAACTGGGGACGGACCTCGTCATTCTGTGGCCCGAAAAATTCCAGGGCACTCTGTAGAATGTCTTGGAAGCTCCCTTCTGTCACGCTGTCCTTTGGTCTCATGCTTAGCTGAAGTCTGTCGCTTGTGGCTTTGAACCAGTTAGAAGAGCGTTGCATATCTTGCAGTATGCAGGAGTTAGCCTGACAGCTAATATCACTTGCACACGTTTCAGGCTGGTGTAAGATTAGGGTGCCTACAAGGGTTGGGTAATCGGTTAGCCTCTGGAGCCCTGAGGTTTTAAACCCCTTAACTCCTTTTTTTATTTTCTTAATCATCAACATTGTCTCGGGGGGGAAAAGGCAGAAGACTTGGTACTGTTTAACCTTAATTGCTGTCTGATGATGATATTCCTAAATCTTTAAATGCTTTTGAGTTGCCATATTTTTGTGGGAACTAAAATGAATTTAACTTAATTCTCAGGGGTAGCATGGTGGCACATGTGTGTGGAGTTCACGTGCTGTCCCTGTATCGTCATGAGGTTTCCTCCGGGTACTCCAGATTCTCCCCACAGTCCAAAAATATGCTGAGGCAAATTGCAGTTACCAGATTATCTGTAGGTGTGCATATGTCAGTGAATAGTGTTTGAGTGTGCCCTGTGATGGGTTGGCGCCCCATCCTGAGTGGTTCCCTGCCTTTCACCCGTATCTGCCGGGATAGGCTCCAGACCCTCCACGACCCAGGATAGGGTAAGCAGTTACAGAAACTGCATGGGATGGATGGATGAATGAATTCCCTGGAACTCTCCAATCACCCTGTCAAGCCTGGTCCTATATTTAGGATATCGGGTCACAATTATCACATGAGCCATTATACAAAGACCTATAGTAGCTATGCCTGTAGGTCCCCCCCTGCCTTTGGTTGGAAAAGATTTTCCCCCGAGCAGCAGTTTTTAAATTTAATATTTTTGGTCCTTCATTCCATGTAATACATTTAAAAATGCTAAGTGTATACAGTTACGGGAAAAGTTTATGACCCTTTTGGAATAATCTGGAATTCTGCATGAATGGTTCCTAAAACATGATTTGCTCTTCATCTCTTCAGTTATTGTTGTGAAATAATATTTATTTAACAAATAAACTCAGCATACACTGTGTTTTGGGCCAGTGCTTGGCTAATTGTATGCATGTGATCAGGTTGACAAATATAGTGTCGCCATTATGTTATGTTACGTTGCCATAATCTTTTGAACAGATATTTTAAATGGTCAAGAAAACATAAATGGAAAAATGTTCATAAGATTGAAAAACTTTACTATGATTTCTAAAGAGCTGAGGCCTGGTACAGTCCACCATCAGGTCACTAGTCTGAAAATGGAAGAAATTTAGCACTGATGCTACTCTGCCTTTGAGTGGGTGTTCTACAAAGAGCAGTGCTAAATATGCTATATGATTCCCAAACAAGTGATAAAGCACCCTAGGATGGCAGTCAAGAATGTGCAAGAATATCCAGCACCAAGTAATGCTTGTATTTCTCAGTAAACCATAAACAAAAACATCGGTGGTTACCATGGAGACCACTGTTCTCCATAAAAAACCACTGCTGTCTTTCCCAAGCTAGGTAAGAAATACCTGGGTGTTCTATCGGTCTACTGGATCAAAGTTTTGTGGACAGATGAGAAGTTGAACTGTTTGGCAAATGAGCAATGCTTCATGATTGGAGATAGCAAACCAACATCATCAAAACCCCCAAGCTGTAAGCCTTGGTAAGCAGCTGCTTAGCTGCCTCAGAACCTGACTGACTCAGAGAGAAGAAATTCTGTGTTTCAAAACAGTCAGGTCAGTGTCCTGACCTTAGTGCCTTTGAAATGCTGTGTTTAAATAGCTGTCTTTATTATTTTGAGTTAGATCATTCTAGGAGCCATTGATACAGAAATTCAAAGAATTCCAAAACATTTGGTGCTCATTATACAGTGCTGCTTGTTTTACCTTTGAAAACAAGAAAGTCTGGCTTGATTTGCCTGTGAATAGAATATAATGGCAGGGGGTGCACACTGTTTACAGCATTGCTGCATCCACCACATGACAAACCACCTGAGTGATGAGGACCTGAGTGCAGCCATGTGACAGGTGACACAGCACCACACTAGTCCGAATGGACCAGTTTGAGTGTTTTTTTCTCGGTGCCTGGAGTGTCAATCCTGTCACCAACCCCCAAGTTATTTCCTATAAGTTGGAGGACCTTCTCATAGGGCTGGATGTACATTAACATCATACCCAGGACGGAGCAATTGCAGTTTACAATAAAGTAGGATCATTCCTGCCATTCACAGGATTCGAACCAGCAACCTTCCGATTGCTGTTACGGATCCCTAGCCTCAGAGCCACCTTCTCACCAAATAGAATAGAAGCTTTATGATCATTGTAAACTAAATACACAACAAAACCAGGATTCCTTTTGTTCAGTGCAATGAGAGATACAAGAAAAAAATATACAAGAATGTCTTGCTTCTAAATTTGTGAACACTGTAGCTGCTGTTGTAGACTTGTTTGCCATTTTATCACAACAAGGGTTCATTTGAAGTCAAGACTGGAACAGGGTTGGGTGGATTCTCATTTAAATGTAAATATGGCATAAATGTTTGGCATGGCAGTATGATGTGCAGTCATGCGTCACTTAACAATGGAGATATGATCTGGGAAGTGCATCTTTAGGTGATTCATTATTGTGAGATGAGGGTGCTTACTGTACATAAACCTGTTACACACAAGCTATAGTAAACTATTATTTTCTTATGTAGAAAGAGGGTGCTCTAACAAAAAAGTACAATACAGTAAATACATAAACCAGCCGTTTATCATTCTGAAGTATATATGTACATTATTGTATGTGTTATACTTTTATATGCCTGGCAGCGCAGTAGGTTTAACACCAGCATCTCCACAAACACGAGAGTAATGCATTGTGCTACAATGTTATAATGGCTACGATGTCACGAGGCGATAGGAATTTCTCAGCTCCATCGTAATCTTATGGGTCCGCCATTGTATATGTGTTCTGTCGTTACTATAACACAAATGGAACTCGATGAGTAACAAGTCTATTCAAGTTGGGCTTTACTTGTCGTACCATCCATATGCACATTTACAGCAGCGTGGTGAAACACTCCCCAGGACCACAGAGGCAAAGGGAAGGAGGGAGGGGTTCAGAAAGGTGCAAAAAAACAAGACAGTCAAGGGTATCGGGACTTTTTATACAGAGTAAATACAGCCAGATAAATAAAATAGAGTACGATAAATGAATAGTAAAGAAAAGATGATTTTAAGGTCTTTCGGTTTTGCAGCTCAGCAAGTTCTTAGAAAAATTTCCGGTGAGTTTTATACACAAACAGACAGAAATCATCATTTTCTGGACACAGTACGGCCTCTGCTTGTGGAGATGAAGCAAATTCTTCCTATTTATCAATTCAACCAATGAAAGAACATAAACAAATTTATGATGTAGGCCTCCCTGCTCATGTAGCTGTTTCTTTAGTATAATCATGTATAATTATTCTTAATTACCCTGTATAATTATACAGATATGATACTTATCCAGTGTGTGGTGTATAGTTATCATGGTGAAACGCAAAGTGTAAGCTGAATGCACAATGAAGCAGTATTGGATAAGCAGTGATGGATGGATGGACACTTGTCAGATCTATACTCAGATGTGCTGATTAGTCAACCAAAAACGGAAGTGTTTGCACAGAGTCGTAACTGACAGTCCTTTGTTTCTGCAGGTATGGGCTGAAGCCGAATGACCAGATTTTAGCGGAAGACAAGCACAAAGCACTGTGAGTCTTTCCCCTTGATGAACTGTTAATTACTCTCTGCTTTGGCTGACTGAGCTGTCATGTTAACCCCAGTCACCGCCTCAGTGGTATACCTGTCGAAGCAGTGTAACTAGTGACTCCACATAACTGCCATCGCTGTGAAATTCATCATCATGGTCATTGGATGTTGCAATTCATATTCACTTTTCTGTATTCACAACATTGCACAACAAACATGCAGAAAGTACCTGAGAAGCCAGGCTTAGGATATACTCCTAGGCTGGGCTCCTGTCTGCCACACCCAGGCACCAGACAACCAATGGACATAATGTTTCCAGGCCCATGTGACTGCTGGGCTCCTCTCTGTGTTAAAATGGTTGTTGGATGCTGTGAGTTTCCCTGGAGAAACACCATAGTGTGAACAAGAGGAGTCTTCCTGACAGGCATAGATCCCTGCTGTGAGCAGCTGGGAGTAACACCAAACTGGTTTCGAGTAAACTGAGCTGAAAAACAAACAAGGCCCCTGTTAATTGCGGTCAATAAATCCCTCAAAATGCTTCTGAGGCTAGCTTCAGCCAGAAGACATGACCCCAGTTTGATAAATCAAGGAAAGCCCATCCATATCACAGCTGGAATCACAGACGGTGGCTTGGGTTTTGAACTCAAATGTCATGTGGCTTCTGTGATCTGTGGTTCACTGCTCCTCTAGTTCATGTAAGGCATGGGAGCATTTACACAGAAGATATCAAATATCTTGTAACACTTAACCATCGTAACTCATTTCCCACACACAGCTGGACATAAAAGCACATAGTGTCCATGAAGTATACATTTAAATATTGTAAACCACATAAGGCACTGCCCACATCATTTGTGTCTAGTAGAGTTTAGCAATGTAAAAGGCATGTGGATATTTGTTTGTTTTTTCCCAAAATGTGTTCTGCAGGCAACTGGAACCTCTGTGCTGGTTTACGGTCAGATGTAAGTGGCAGTCAAATTCCTGCATGATCGTGAGATAACCCAGTCACCTCCCTAGCTGTGGGTGTGGGACACGCCATGCGAGTTTTGAGATGCCATAGCTTCCTGAACCGGGCTGTCTCATGATCTCACATTTCTGCATCTGACTTCCTTATCGACGGCTGCAACGTCTCATCACATGGGCAAGGCCCGCAGTTTCCTCTTCTCTAACTGGCGCCTTCGTTCGTGTATGGGGCTGTGGCTTTTCTGTCTGCTGAAAAGGGAAGCAAGCATTGTGTTTTAAGGCCCATACTGTATAATCTACAGATGACTTTATTTACAGGGTGTCACTGAGTACCTTGGATGAATAAGTCATTTATTTATCCTGTTATGTCTCTCGCTGTGTTCATAAATGGCTTTGGCTACTGTGCTGTACAGGCAATACTAGTTAAACTGGTTATATTTACTAAAAGCAAAGCCTCAGGCTTTTCGGTAAAGTACCACGCCCGTCGTGCCACAGAGCCTGTTTAATGAGCCGTGCAGCTGCAGTATGGCACAAATCTTACTGCTGTCATTGTGTTCCCGAAAACGGGAATTCTCAGGCTCTCACAGATGGTGGCTCACACTGGCAGGAAATGCTGTGGACTCAAATTCTGCTCTTCTCCTGTCCTGAGGGTATCTCTACCCTGCAAAAAGAAGTTTGAATGGCTGGGTAGTTTCATTTTGAGAGTTTTCCCTGCTACGGCTGTGTTTGTTACCACAGCCAAATGTCGTGTTAGTCTCTAATGAAACCGCAGACGGCGACAGCTGGAGAGGCTATATGTAGCTAGCATGTAGCTGCTGAAATTGAATCTTGAAGTTTTGTGGTTTGTGTAGGATGCTGTTTGCATTTTGTTCTGTTAGCGACAGTTTTTTTTTTCTTCAGGTTAAAAGTGAATCTTAAATTTTTGAGCACTGATTGTTTTTAATTGCTGAATTGAATAATGATTAGTGATTTTGTTTTGATTGGTTACCTTTGGATTTTCTTTTTCAGTAGGTGGTGTACATTCCCATTAAGCTGTTGTGCTTCTGAAGATGGCACTTCATGCAAAATGTTCTGGTTAAGCATCCCGCTGGGTAAATGGTTAAGGTTGCTTAAAAACATTAGCTGAGTAGCTAAGGGGTCGCTTTTCCACTGCACCATGTACTGTACTTTTGGTACTTTCGCAACCTCAAGGTGATGGTTTTCCATTGGCGTAAAAACTGGTGCTGGTACTGGAACTTGACTGTAAGTCAATGGAAAAGGGAATGTACCAAAAGTGTCACCCCTAGAATAAAATGGTTTTTGGTAGATTCCAGACAGAAGGAGAAAAATGGTTTTGTTAACTTTAATTGAACTCCAGATGAATGTTGATTCCCTGGCATCAAGTTATAGTCGTCAGCTGAGTCACGTAACGAGAGTTGTCTACCCTGTTCACCACCTTGTTTGTTCTGTGTCATGCCACTACGCTAGAGGGCGTATTTATGATGCACCAACATACAGAGCGATAATAAATGTGTTGAGGCAAGTACATGAATTATTTTAATAAAGGAGATGACAGCTCTTAAAATGGAAGTTGCTCTACTATTAAACCAACAGCTACTATTGGTTTATTATTGGAAGCAGCACAGACATGGAAGCCTACAGTTTAAGCATCACTGAGCAACATGTGCTAACAAAACACACATTCCACAGCAAACATTACATAGTTAATTAACTTATACTATTAAATGGAATACACAAATGTACATATTAATGTACACTGTTTAAAGATAACGTGTATTGCCAAAACGACATGGCCAGTTTTATTGAGAATGGGCTGTCAGTAGACACCCTGAGCTGCTTTAACATGCTTGTCATCCTCATTTTACTCACCCTGCTGACTTCCCTTTCGTCGTTTCCTAACACTGTTGCCCAGTGTGGTGTTTGTGCTGGGAGTGCAGCTTGGCCCAGGCGTCTCTACTGGAGTTGAGTCTTGCCGTGTCATATTTGCCATTTTTTCATTTTTCTCTTGTTGTGTATTTTAGACCTGATTAAAGTAATCTCATATGTTTTTTTTTTTTCCCCCCCAGAGTGTAGTGAGGGAATTTTTAATTTTAAAAAATGTAACTGTTTTCAGTTAGTTCATACACCTGATTGAATTATACTTAAATGCCTTTATACAAAGTGTGGGACATATTTGAGGAAGCCAAGCCAGCCAGTCCCTGTGGCAATTGGCGTTATGGGCCTCACTCAAGGGCCCAGTGGTGACACAACTCAGGCTGTGGGATTTGAACTGGCCACCTTTCAATCATAGGCACAGAGTCCTAACCTGCAGAATGACATACTTCCCCTTGAAGTTTTAGAAGACATTTAGGGTTTAAGGTAGTGTTGGTTAATCAGTGCCTTGCCCAAACTACTGAATTATTTGTGGTGCAGTTAGGTGAACCGGTTTGTTTGTGTTTGGTTTGATCTGTGTGCCCTTTTGGTGGCCTGACAGTGCTCCAGTAACAACTGCCTTGTGCTCCATTTAATAGGCTCCAGAACATTTAATAGGCTACCCCCGTATTTGATAAGTGGTTGGATGGATTTTTTTTTTAATATAAGTTAACAGATGTAGTTAAACTGCATTTAACAGTTTGTATGGTCCTTTTGTTTTTTTCAGGGGTGTATCATGCTTTTCGTAGTTCTGTTGAATCGACGCATAGAGATGCAGCACAAACTGTTGTAATACTTTCCTGCTCTTTAAAATAAAAAATGGCTTGTTTGGTTTTTGCCGAAGTTGAATGTGTGCAACCTGAAACTTTACATTTCAGAGTGAAGATTATTTGGTACCACGTTATAGGGAAGTACCCTTAATGGCCTGCGGGTGGCAGCAAAAGAATATAAATTCATGTTTCTGACCAAAAAAAAAAAGAAACATTTTTGCTCCACTTGTCTATATCATGGATAACAACATATTTTGGCCACTCCAGGTAGCTGTAACAGAATGCCTTTTTTTTCTGAGACTTTATTATTGAACTCAGTAAAGGTTTAGGTAGCTGTATCTGAAGAAACAATGGTGAAATTGCTCCACAGAGAATTTTGAATTTGTAGCTGTCTGAAGTCCTAAACTTGGTCCGATTTGCATAGTTTGCACCAAAACAGCAAAGTATACTGTATACAAACAGTCCTTGCTCAGCACTTTAACAGTTTCCCAAACAACTTTGAAGAACATTGTCAGTTTTATCTCTTTGCCATAACTGCAAATGGCTTCTTCAGAAGGTATTTCATATATATACAGCTAAGCAAACTCAGATCTGATAACATCTGGTCAGCGACAGACCATGTGTTTAAGATCTCACTAAAGGATTAATGATTAATTCCTTTTGAATTTTTTTTTTTTGAGTGCCTTTTCCACTCGCAATAATAGAGATGTTTTCCTGTCACTTTCTTTATGTACAGAAAGCCAGTAAATTCTGCGTTATCGCATTTAACCTTCTGTATGAATAATTCACTGGCATTTTATTACCCGGTTGCCATTAGCATGCAGAACAGGGAGCTTTGTAACCGAAAAGGCTGAGTCAGTGTATTCTCAGGAGATTGAGACACAAATCCCACTATTTACCCCTATAAGTGGAGATGTTTCCACTCGGGCGAAATATTGCACTCATCACCGTGATGTGCTTTTTCTGGGACGCTACGCAGAGGTCCCCCCTCCGCACCACCCCCACCGGCCCCTTCCTTGTTAGGAGCAGATGCTAAGCACCACGGCCTCTGCCTTTGCGATCACGCCGCGACCTGTACTGAAGGAGAAGGTGGCCGAATGATCTCGAAACCTCAGAGGTGTGTCACAGCCGTGGGAGTCCATATGAGGGTGCCTGCGTACGTGTCCCGCACCGACCCACCCGCAGCTCACGCTTTGAACTGCGGCGCCTCTACCCTCCCCCCCCCGACGACTCCAAAACCGCCTGCCCCATCAGTACTGCACACAGCGCTTCCTCGTGAAATCCACTCCATCCCTCCAGTGTCCCCGTGCTGCAGACACGGTCCAGCCTGCTGCTGACCCGTGTGGTCCGACTGACGCCAAAAAAGCCTCTCGTCTGCGGCCCGATCGATGTCCCCAGCCTCGGCGCCGTACTCCATTTGTGTGGGCTGAAGCTTCCTCCGGATGCCGCTGCTTCCATTGTCCCTCCATCCATTCCCTCCTGGTATTTTCGGGCTCGGAGGAACCTGTCGTCTGGCGTTCTGCAGCAGCTTGATGCTCGCGATAGCATCAGCAGCGTTGCGGTCACCCATCTGTCTCTTTGTCGTTTTATGTTTTGTTTTTCCCCCTCTCATTTTTTTATATGTGGAAAAGGGGGGATCTTTCCCTTTTATAAGCATATTTTCTTCTTAAATGGTAATATGTTTCTCTGTCACTTTATTTCAAATAATAGATTGAATGTGGAATGCATTTATGGTTTGGAAAAAAAAATGAATACAGCGTTCTGTGTCCTGAAAACCATGCTTTTCCAAATTACTATGTTTCTAGCCAAAATGGGCATATGCCAAGATGTCTGTTTTCCTTTCCTTATATTAACAGGGAATTATTAAAACATATGTTTGTTTTATTTTGCTTTATTATCCTGAACCGGTTTTTTGAAGTATTTAAGCATACAGCTGTCCCAAGGATCCTTGCAAATTTTTTTTCCCCTAACGTTGCCTGTGTAGAGTCATTCTGGGTGGTGGCTGATGCAATCTCAATTGAGACCAAAGTTCTGCATTTTGATCTTTGTTGTAGGCCTCATTGTCCAGCAGGTGGCACTAAAAAGAGCAGCAGGCATTTAAAATGTAATACCCGTATAAGTAGATTATTAGGTACGGAAATCAATTGTCCTTTTCCCCCCACAGATAAGAGTAAATGTTTCTTTGTTTGCTTCGATTATTCATTTTTAAAGGATAGATAGGATAGGTGCTGTTCATTCTAGCATGAGAACTGATGTGGTGTTTATGGTCTTTAACTGTTCTTGAGAGTTATGATGAAGGTGTTTATCTATATGCCCTTCTCAGAAGTAGACAGTATGAACCTCGCAGTTGTAATGATAGATGGGCATCTCCCTTAAAGACTCTTTAGGGGAAGACTGGTTGAAACCACACAGCTGAATTATTTTTGGGTCTGCGCTCCCCTAAGTACCTGGAATGGGCTCCCAGCAGAAGACAAAAACATTCTCTTTGTGTTCAAAGTTCACACCAGGCCATCTGGTGTTCTCCACATGGAGCTGAATTATTCACATGGAACATTATAAATCGCCACTTTTCCCTGTATCCACTCTGGAGACTGGAGATGGTCCTTATTCTGAGTCCTGGCCTGAGGAACATTAGCCTGGGAGGGGAGGGGGGAAGGTTTACCTGTGTTCCTTTCACCCAATTCGTGTAAAGGAGGTCTGCCCTGATGTCTGACCATGTCTGCTAGCTACAGATCTGGTCCAGGTTTATTTCTGTAGCAATTGACAGCTACTCAGAAACTCAAACCGAAAAATACGGTCACAATTTAGGAATATGGTGATGTATCTTCAGTAAGCAAGGGTTAGGAATGAAGACAACCAATATGGGCCTTCTTTTAATTTTAGGACTTCCTAGAAGCATGATTAGATGACCTCAAACTTGGGTGATGGCGAGAGTGATTGTGTTTAGGTTAAGTTTTCTGGGACTGATCTGGCAACACCGCAAGTGAAAATGATACCAGAATAATCCTGTGAAATCTGATGGTCTAAGCGGTTCAGATATTGCCGAAGCTGCGGCAGCTACTCCGCTGCAGGAGGGCTGTGCGTAGATGCCGATTTCCATGGATGTGCGTGGGTTTCCCTAGCGGGTCTGAGCAGGTGTGTTTTGCATACGAGGGCGAGCGTCCACGCCCAAAACTGTGAAACGCTTTCACACATTTACACCTGAAGCCCTTTACGCGGCGTAACTTCATGCGAAATCTCAATGTTGACGTTCAATATTTACGTCCCGAGCTGGCTTCCTCTGGGATGCGTTTGCGATGATGTTTTTAATTATGGCTCTCCCCGTGAAAAAGTGCTGCATGTGAAGGATCCATCCGGTGACTTTGTTAGGGATGAAAGCTCCACATCTCTCCCCCACATGTGCCTTTCCTGTACAGGCTATGGAAACGACCAGCGTGCGTCCCTCCTTTCTTCTCGGTCAGTCCGGAAACTGGAGGGACAAAGATCCTAAAATCTCATTGATCAGCAGGTAGTGATTCCCGCACATTTGGGAATGGCCTGCCAGATGACTTGGGCGTGGTCCCATGCTGCACTGTTTTATGTATTTATATGTATAACTATTTTGTGGCGCCTACAAACTTTCTGTGCACTTGTGAAAACCAGCTTGCCCATTTTCAGTGGCAGAACACGGTAGTTTTTCTTCCCCCCACCCTTTTTCTCTTTATTAATGTTTCCCAGTCCCTACCCTGATTAGCACCAGTGCTTTTGATCGTGTTTCTTTGCCGTCCCTGTGATTTGTAAGCTGTTTAACGTGAGTGAAGTAATTAAATGACTAGACCGCGGAGGAGAAGAGAGTGGGTGCCGTGGCGATCATTAGCAGTGAATTACCTCTGTGTACACTTGAAGACTCTGAAGACTTTGAGTCCGCCCGCCTAGAAGGAAGCAGATCCCGTCTAAGCATTGATTAACAGAGGCTGGTTCCTCCTGTGAAATCACTTAATGGGTGTTTTTAGGGTCCTTTCAGTGTTAATGGGATAGGCTAACCTCAAAGGGAATGACGAGGAATCGCTTAAATGAGCTTGCCTCCTGTTAAACGTAAAATTCTCCGAGCAGCAAATCTTGTCTTATTGCACCAGCTAAATTTATGCCTCTTCTTCTGCCTTCTCTGACAGTCATTTTTTGAACAGACGTCCCCCCAAGGCGCTTCACACCTAGAGACAAAATGAAATTTAATTTTCAAAATGGAAATATTTGTGGCACTTTCGCATGTAATGATGTACCGTAATGAGTGTTAAAACTGCCTGTTCTGTTTCCTGCTGATGACAGAAGGTCCATAAGCGGAATAATTACCGTCAACGTATAAACAAAATAATTACCATCGACATACAGGCATCTCGCTGAGCTTTGGAATCTTAACTTTGTCTGTAGTTTATGGCCAAGGTCTTCGGCTGCTGGTGTTTCAGCTATAAAGAAGAAGAAAAAAAACAAAATATTTTAATGTTACATCCCCCGGCTACACATTTTCGAACCAAGCTAGCTTTGAGCGTTTTTGCTCCCAGTTGAATAAAGGAAGGTGCCAGGTGGTAATTTTGTAGAAGTTTGTCTTGGGTTTTCCTTCAGTAGAGGGGCACAGCTAGCCTTCAGATGTCAGGGCTAATATGACACCCCATATGTATGTCTTATAAAATGTGCATAAAGGGCGAGTGTCCCCCCCCCCCCTTTCAGGAGGAGCTGTTCCTTGTGTGCAGCATTTGAAAAGACTCCCAGGGCTGGGGCTCATGGTATTGGCTGAAAGGTAGAGCATCTAGTTGTTCTTTCTGGATGGTGTGTAACAATCCTTAAGAAGCTCCTCGTCTATTTCAGATAGCTCTAGGGGCCCTTGGTTCCCTGCGACACATAAACAACCCCTGCATTCACATATTGTCCCAGTAAACAGATGTAGCAGGTGTGTTGACGGTCTCTTATTTCATGTGTATAATGGTAGCTGAGCTGCCAAAGCTTCCTTAGGTTACCTCTCACTCGGAAGCGGTGTTCGCAGGCTTTGTGTGAAGATGGACCTTTCATTTGCTGTTTTCTGAAAAGGCAGTAAAACCTCGTTGCTTATTTTCACTTACCTATGTGACTGTGTTTCGAGAAATGTTTAGTAACGCTGTAATACTATTCTCCTATATTCGGTGGGTGTGAACCTTCCTAATACTTAGAGATTTTTAAGTAACAGTATGGTGCAGCTAATGCGAGCACTCTCAAAAAGTCAGTGTTTTTCGCTGTAAATCAATAAAAACAAACTAGAAACAAGCAATCTGAAATGCTTTTTTTGCGTGCAGAAATGTGACTGAATGTCAAAGCACATGCTATTTTTCTAATCCATTCTTAAACAGTACCCCAGGTTTTATTTTTATAATGATAAAAGAACGGTTCATTTGTAGTGTTGAAATAGCAAAAATCTGAAAGTATGGTTTCTTAATTTCATACTAAAATTGGCCATCACACAAGAGAATGCATGTTGAAAGTTCTGGGGTCTGGTATTAGTCAGGTTTGTACCTGTTTCTGGTGTCTGGTTAGCACTTCTATAAGACAAGGAGAATACTAATGGAAACATTAGTCAGATGACCGTGCCGATTATTTTTAGACTCTGGCATTTAAAGTTGGAACACTTGGTTCCGCTTGTCTGTCAATGAGTCACCAGAAGAGAGAGGTTGCTTCCCCCCCAGGCTCTGCATTACTGGAGTAAACTGGGGGCTGCCAGACTGGGGATCCTTTTCTATACGCACCTCACATGGCCAGTCCTGAGCCATGTTTGATTATGCGATGTGCGGCTAAGGCGCGGCATGGTTTGTTTGTATCTGGAATGTTCCAGTGGGCACCCCTTAACCTACTTCTCAGGCTTTCGCAGGTTAGCCGCAATTAGTTTTATCACTTAAAAGCATATCATCTAAACCAAACAAAACCAATCTCTATTCGCTGATTTGGCCCCTTTGGAGGTCATACTTTCTCGTATAATTATGATCAGTGATACGGCTGAGGCTGCGACAGCAGATTACAGTGTAGGGTTATGCAGAGCAGCGTATTTAGCATTGATATGTAGAGACTTATTCCATTGTGATGATTAAGTAAATTTGAGCTTGTCTCCCACATGCCACTTCCTCTCAGTGCTGCCATCGATTTCTTTTCTTTTTCTTTTTTTTTTTTGGGCACCGAACGCAATCGTAGAGCATTGACAAAAAACAGCCAAAGCCACAATGGTCCATAATGAGATTTCCTCATTAGCGCTTTTTTGCTCCGGTCAAAATTTTTCTTAATGTTGGAACACCGGGTGTCGGTTCTAGGTGTGGCAACTGTTGTCCAGTAGCCTGGCTGTGTTCAGGTCCGTTGTTTTTGCTGCGAGGACATTTCTGTTTTTTGGTAAACTGTGTAATCATTTCCTGGTGAGAGGGAAAATGGGATGCTCCGTGTTCAAGTTTCCTGCAGTGGTTTTTATAATTCAGGAACAGGCAGCTTAACATATATACATTCACCTAAAGGATTATTAGGAACACCATACTAATACGGTGTTTGACCCCCTTTGGCCTTCAGAACTGCCTTAATTCT
>JABFEA020000044.1:7545656-7566556 GCA_019775915.2 Cyphomyrus plagiostoma
TGACAACAACCAGAAACAGCTGATCACATGGGGATCCCACACGAGGTTAACGAGGGAGCGTGGCACACGGAAGGAGCAGGCGATCGGGCCAGGACAGGGGTAATGTTGGCATAAGATCTTTATCGTTTTGGAAACCATTAAGAAAAAATGCTCTTGTTTTATCCTGTTCATTTTGTGTTTAAATGCTTAAAAACACATATTTAGGTGTAATTTTGAGGGCCCGGGAACCAATTAATTTGTTTTCCATTATTTCTTATGGGGAAAATTAGATCAGAACTCAAACTTTTTAGGATTCGATCTGGAGTCCGGAACGGATTAAGTTCGAGAACCGAGGTACCACTGTACTGGTATCCCTTCCAGGATCTCCCTTTCCTTGTACAATTCCCAGGATAGGCATGCAGGCACGCCATGACCCTGACCCGGCTGAGCAGTCGGAAGATGGATGGATGTTTTAAGTGTCCATTTACTCTTCCTTCAGATACCTACCATTTTTTAGCGATTCAGCATCCTGTAACTGTGTTGCTCACAGCTGCATTTTACCTGCAAACATGGAGCTGTGCTCGAACAGGTTAGAGCTTCCAGCGGCTCTGAGGCTGACGTGAATGTTGCACATGGGGACGGTATCCATTTATTATATAATCCTCGCAAAAGCTACAGATTTTATAGCTTCAGGAAACCGAGCTTAACACCTTTGATGCAGAAGTGATAAGGGAAAGCAGATTAGCCACATAACCATGTTTTTTTCTGTAGCTACACAAAGTAACAGGTTATTAGCCTGATAATATCTATCTATCCATCCATCCATCCTTCTAGGTGTGCAGCCTAGAGACCATTGCAGACAACCTAAGGGCAAGACTGGAGAGCTCCATGGATGGCGTGGTGCAATATTCTTTCATGCCAAAATGTCAATGAATTGTAGCATATGCATTTATTATCAACTTGTGAAACTGGTCCTGCCCTAAAGACATATAAATACCCGGAAAAAAGTTTATTGCACTTTTTTTTTTCCATATCTCAGCTATTCCTAATGCAATTTATGAGACAAGAATCAGCAAACTGAATTTTGATTAGATAGATTGTAAGTGTCATAAAAGCTCTATATATTCCAGGTATATGAAATACAAGGATGCGTTCTGCATGTTAAAATTGCAGAAACCATGAAGATAAATTGGCTATGTTTCCTGTTAGTGATCTTATTTTCAGAGTGCTGGTGTGTGGGCATCCAGTCTAGGATTTATCGGGCCATGCGTCCTGCGCTGCCGGGGATCGACTGCCGGCTCACCTGCACGGAATAAGTGGTTATGGGAAATCGAGGAGTGGATGGACTCCTGGTCTGTCATGTGTAATAGTATCAAATCCACAACAGGAAACCTCCATAAAGATTGGGGTTTTCAGCTAGTCCTGTGACGGCCCTTCGCCCTGACTGCAGGATAAGAGCTTCTGCTGGGAGATGCTTGTGGAACAGCCGTCGTACTACTTGATTGAAAGCTGTGTGCTGCCAGTCTGCACCGACACTTAAGCGTAGCCTTCCGGCCCGTGGGCCCGGCTGAGCTCCCGGCGCCAAGAGATGCCTTTCCGAGCCGCGGAATACATCGCTGCGCGCAAAACCAGAGGCGAGCCTCTCTCCAGATTAGCGGCTGGCGCACAGGCTCCTCCAGCGATCGCAGGCCGCGTCTCCTGCGTCTGGGTGCCGGGGGAGTGACGAGTCTATCAGCTCCTGCGATATGGAATTCTGACCAGAGCACAGAAAGAAATTGCCTGCAGAAAGGTTCCCACTGTGCCGTCATTTTTAGATGCGATTTGCAAGAAACGCGTATGACTGTATTCACCTATTCTTAAATCATCATCCTAGTGGGTTCTAGGCTTCTATGAAACTCATGCCCCATCTTATAGTAACTTTTAATGAACTGGTTATTGATTAGGAGCGGTATGATGGCATAGTGATTAGCACTGTTGCCTCGCATCTCTGGGATCAGCGTTCGAGTGTCTGCCATGACCCCATGTCGTCGTGGGGTTTCCTGCAGATACTCCGGTTTCCCCCCACAGTCTAAATTACATGCT
This sequence comes from Cyphomyrus plagiostoma, assembly GCA_019775915.2. Classification (NCBI taxonomy): domain Eukaryota; kingdom Metazoa; phylum Chordata; class Actinopteri; order Osteoglossiformes; family Mormyridae; genus Cyphomyrus; species Cyphomyrus plagiostoma. Next base: position 7,547,718 of record JABFEA020000044.1, read on the forward strand.
AAGGTGAGCTTGAGTTGCCAAATTCCCTACATTTGTGATTGTATGTGTGAATAGCGTGTGCACACTGTGATGGGTTGAGGCCCTGTCCTGGGTTATTCCCTGCCTTGCGTCCATAGTTTACAGGAAAGGCTGTAAACTATGGATGAGCAGGTATAAGGAAGGATGGATGGATGGACAGACGGACGGACAGACAGATTTATACAACTATACTAGAAGCTTCCCTTGGATTGGCATCATTAGTGTTGGGGATTGATTTTCATATGGACTAAAATGAAGGTAAACCAGCATATTTTCCTAAACGGGGGAGGATGATGCTCTTCGAGAGGCTTGTATTTTCTGTATCTGTGCTCCTGCTTTGTACACCCAGTAAGGTTTTTTTTGGCCATTCTGTTTGCTAGCCAAGCTGCACTTCTCGTGAAAATGTTGCACAGCAACAGAAAAACACCTTTAAATATTTTTTGGGGGGGGGATTAAACTTTCAAGAGGATACCAAAGAGCCAGTAATTCGATTTTATTCCCATAGGTCGCAAGTTCAACGAGCCTCAGTTTGAAAATATACTGGTGAAGTGCTAGTATTATTTTGACTAATGTTTCTCATTTGTGCTTAAACGTCTCCGCGCTGGCCTCACTGGCAGTAGCGTGTAAGCTATAAGGAAGCTTAGCGGTAATTATCATCATAACAATAAGTATAAATGCATGAAGGCACATCTGTTGTATGTCGTGCGTGTGCATTATTAAGGTTGCTGTGTGTATAATGTAAATAAAGTCGGTAGCACATTGTTGTTCTCCCCGGGTTGCAGGTTTTATCCAGTGACAGACTGGAAAATAGTGGAGGAGAAAGTGCGAAGTGGAGTGCTGAGCTTTATGGAAACAGATTGGGGGGGGGGGGGGTTTGATATCAGCAGCCTGGCTGACGTGCTGGTAGGTGACAGACAGACACTATTAGTAATAGTCCTTATTAGTGGGCTCTCGCTTCGCAGTGAGCCCAGTGTCGACACCCCCCCGATGTTCCTCCTACACCTTTGCTATCTAGCGGGGGAACCGATAAATGATTGGATGCCTCATCGTGTGTTCGGATTCGCAGTGCCGGTAGCGGTCCACATGCACACGTATAAATCGTGTCATTATATTATCTTTATTTATTTAATTTCCGCGGTAGCGAAAATGCATGCGGCACCTCTGTGGGCAACTGGCGGAGCGGCAGAGCCGCCGTGGCTGGGGTCAAACCCGCCTCTCCGTCCTCGAGCGAAATGCAAATGATCCGGGCCAGTTTAACTGTGGGCAGAGAAAAAAACGGAAAAACCTCCCGTGTAATTATGCTTCACTAATCACTCAAATACAAAGGGGTCTCCATCCAGGATTTTGAGTAATGTACAATCCTTTTCCAGGACTTACTGCACCAGCTTCATTTTAACCTGAATAAATGGATCCCTCCAGACAAAAAAAAAAGTGCCAGCCTTTTACATTTCAGGAGCTGTAAACTGCTAAGAAAAGGCGAGGTGAAAGGGCCACTGTAGCCTTTGGAGTAATAACAGAGAACCCTACAAGAGAGAAAGGGGTCAGATTTGAGCTGGAGGTTGGGTGGGGAGGAGGGGGGGGTAGTGTTGAATAAAGGAACATTTATTTTTGTGCTCCAGTCTGTAACAGCCCCAGGAAATGGCTCAGATTCTAGATGAAGAGCAAATCTTATTAACTTCCAGCCCTCTCGCTGTAATAGGCTTCACCTCGGACGTGGCGCGAGCTCAGCCTGATACCTGTGTCTGGAGGGTTGGATGCGCGAGGCCTAATCAAGTCAAACAATCTGCTCAGCTGTGGCAACACAAATGAAGATGTTGATATTCAAGCGCGTTCCCAGCGGGCTCCTTCACACTTCCCCAAGCTAATGTGAAGGAGCGAGAGTCGTAATGGTTCAGGACCGGGTTACACGAGCCCATGAGAATCGGAATCCGATCTGGGGGGGGGGGGGGCGCTTGGCTTTCTCAGGTGTGCCCCAGCCGCGGCGTGGTTACGGGCTACGCGTGAGCCAGGCCTGGGAATGCCGAATCGGGCCCGTTTCAGGCAAAGGAATGTCTTCTGTTTTTTTATTTTTTTGGTTTCAGGACAAAAATCAAAACAACGAAATAGCCTGGCAGGAAAGCCTGAGCGAGTAGTTTCTGTACATTGTTTCAATTACGGTGGGAAAAGATATGAGGCATGGAGATTTTTTATTTTTTTTTGTTTACTTTCCAAAAACTTTTTTTTCCTGAAAAGTTTTTTTTTTTTTTTTTGTTTTGCTTTTTGTCCTTGCTGTCACTATAGTTTGCGATGGATGCAGTTGCAATGAATGTTAGTAGTTTTGGTTTTTAATCACCGTAATGTCCTCGAGACTACTAAACTGGGGATTCACTTTATTTAGTTTTAAGAACATTTAGCCCCAACCGCACAGTTCAGTGTGCATGTGTCCCGAGAATAACAAGCGGTGTTCAGCTAAAATTAATCCAGTTCTAACGCTCTGCTGAAGTAATTTTCTATGCAATTTGCAGAAAAAACACTGCCGTTTTGCCCTAAACTCAAGTTGCCACATTCCATCCTAATAACATCCCATAACAAGTTATTTTCTATACATTGTGCAAGTATTTGCTAACATCAGTACCATGTACTAATGGTTTCTAGGTTTTGGATATAGAATTTAGTTACATATATTTACCTAGTTGCTGCTGCTGTTTAGAAATGAAGCATGTCTGTAAATCTTTGTGAGAGCTTTAGCTAAACGTACCACACATCAGTTAGCATTCAATAGATTTGTCTCTTACTTTTGAAATGTAATGAACAGAAAATGAAAGGGCTACAAATTTGAGCGGGTGATAGTGGGAAACGTGCCCCAAATACTGTGATGATTAACACAAATATAGCTCCTGTGATGCCTGATGTTTATCTGAACTGGTATGTAAACAGGGCGGCATGGTGGCCTTCTGTTTCCATGGCTGAGACAGAGATGGATAGTTCAGGTCCAGAAAGTAAACTCAGCTATGACTCAACTGGTTGGTTGAAGCAAAATCTTGTTTTGGATTCTTACTTTCTGGATGTGATGTATCCATCTGTGGTTGGGAGTTTAAATCTTGCCTCTGGCTGTCTGTGTGAAGTTCTCCTGTTCTCCTGTCTTTGGGTTTCCTCCCACATTCCAAGAACCTGCAGTTAGATGACATAGTCTTCATCCCATTTGCCCCACTTAAGGGTAAAGACTCTGAAATGCTACACACTTCGGTGACACATGTTGATGTAAAACGCGAACTGTGCATGTGTATATGAAGAGTTCAAGTGCCCTGGGATTTCTTGAAACCAATGGGACACACTTGATATCTCAAGAGGTGAACAAGAAACAAGCTACAACTTTGCAGTCATTTGTGGTAGCTGTGTTTGGGAATATCTTTCACTGTAACCTAGGCTATGAAAATTGAAACGATTTCGGAGGCATGTTGGACTTTTTTGCATTCACCAACAGACTTTCGTACTAGCCAGCAGACTACCTTGCATTCGTTAAGTACTCATTAGTCATCACTGATATGGTGCATTGTGGTTTCTATATTTAGCCAAAGACTGGCTAATACCGCATGGAAGCAAAGTGTGTGTAAAATGCATGAGAAGCACAATGCCCTTGGCTTATTTAAGGACACCCTTGAATACTTATGCTAAGTGTGTGAACACGAATGTCAAGTGTGGTAGTGTGCAAGTGTGGACAAATGGGACGAAGCCATGGTGTCTCACAGCCCTTAGCATGTGATCAAGTGAGCATGTGTGTCGTGATCACCTGACATCCCATCTCAGTTGTCTTCTTCCTGTGCTTCCTAGAATGGGCTCTTGTTTCACAGTCACCCTGTACCGAAACAACGGATAAGGAAGATGGATGGATGATACGTAAACACACGGAACACGCTGTCCTTTCCCTGTGGACTTCTGAGTTTTCCAGCACTCTTTTGAAGTCTGGAGAGGTACTTCAGGCACCCAGCAGTTTGAAGTATAGATGGCTTTATTAGTATCATTAAGCTTTGTAGTTATTAAGTAGTTTTATTTTGTTAGCATTCCAGTAAGGCCCAGGGATTCCTGTCTGTAATTGAGTTCTTCCCCCACATCCCCCTCAGTGAATAACGACTGCAGAGCATCTCAAGTCCCCCCCCACCCCCCCCAAAGAAATGTAGTGCCAAAAGGATGTTAAAATGTGCACCTCGGAGGTATTAGCCAGTCAAGCTGATTCCATGCATTTCAAAGAGCCGTTCATCACCGCTAGTCCGTTACACGTTAACCGCTCCTTGTTGACATTGTTTTGATTAGTATCTTCCTCACCCGTTAAGATAATATTCCCTAATTAGATTTTTAATGTACTGCTGTGAGATTTCTTTGATAATTACTGTCAATTCTCTCTAGTGATTTTTACGGCTTGTCTTCACTGCTGAGTTCATGCCTGGTTAGTTCACAGTTATAAACAGAAATGTCATGTCGACAGCTTGGTTTCCGACACGAAATCTCTCTGTATCCATCAGCTGAACTCTGAGCTGCAGAGTGCCAAACGGCTCTCGCAAATCTACTGCTTTATTAGCACATTAGAGATATGTGTATGGTCTTCCTTTTAATTAAGAGAACGACTACATCAGATATAATCTAGGCTGTTATACATATATTCATTAATCTGGGATACAAGGAGACATTCAAAGTGTACAGGGTCAGTCCAAGACAAGCCCTGCTTAGCCCTGTACTGAACCGGGGTCGAAGGTCATGCTGCAGACATTAAAATAAATGATTTCATTCTGTCTGGTAATGTAGGGTGCTTGATTCTGAGTCGGTACATATATTGTTCAATTTTAGTCTCTAAAAGCAATTTATGTTTATTTGATGGACTGCAACTCTGACAAGAGTGAACAACAATATGTGATTTTTTTTCCACACCTTTTTTCCATTAATACATGTCACTGTAATATTTCTCTGAAGCAGTCCAGGGGGGGTGATGAAGATAATCTTTATTTCTTGACAATGACAGACTAAAACAGTATTGAAGACTTCCATGATAAGTGGTGGTCCACTATTCTGTTCTTTATTGTAGTAAGATTACTTGGTTTGACAGGCATACTGTATATTTGCCTGTGCCCTATAATGGATCTTTCTGAACACAATTTTGCATGTGTTGCGGTGTGTGAGTGCGTCAAGGAATCCATTATCTAAGTTTCATTATCTCACTTTCTGACTTTTATTATTTTTCTTCTTGGAAGCTTTCTGGCTTTTTTTTCTTTAAATTATCTTTCTTGTGCTAAGTTTGACAATTTGTTTGTATATCACAGAACACAGGAGAGGGGAAGATAGCCTTCTCAAAATAAGCATCCATCGCTTCATTCTGGAAGCAATTAAAATATTCCATTCTTGTTCAAAATGTCAAAAAATTCTGTATCCTGTATGTTGTGCTCTCTGTTTACAGTGATGGGACAACAGGCGACCCCTGTTGTTTCTGATAAATACAGAATGCATGTTGACAAAGTTTTCCTGGCGATAAGCGTTAATATCATACACATAATGTTCATGGGAGGGTGAATCACTGTGAATTTTTGAAGGATATAAAACGGTGCCCTTTGTGTCATGGAATTGTCCATCACAAAGGAGCCCTTGATGGATCTTTCCGGCGTAATTGTCTAATTATGGCGGGCAGATGGGGCACAGCGCTAACTAGGACGCGTCGTGCTGCCCCTCCCGGACTCGATAACAAAAGGCAGGCCGGTATGGCAGGCCCTCGAGCGAGGTGAGGGGAAAACCCTGCCTGCCACAGAGTCATTCCCACACTCAACATGTTACCACAGAAACAAACACGTCACGTAAACACTGTGAGCATTCGGGCTCCTGGGAAGTGTAGCACTGCAAAGTAATGGAGTTAGTTTTCAATCCTGCTTCTCAGCTTCCTATTGAGACTTGATTCATTACTTAAACCCTAATTAGAGAGAGTCTGGTTAATGGCATTCGATAATTGATCACGTTGCCCAATTCAGCATACGCTGTTCTGTAGGGCTTGGTGACCCCGCCTATCAGACTGTTTCATCTATTTGTCTCCTGCAGAGAGGAGCGGGGGCAAATTAAAAGCACATTTTTGCAAGCATTTTTTTTCCTTCTTTTTTTTTAAATTCATTTGCGGTGGAGGGTAAGAGACAACCACAGTGTGCGTCGTGTGTTCATTTCACAATAGAGATGTGGTTCTGATTAGCAGGTGAAGTCTTGATCTCCTGGGAACACAGTTTGGTGTTTTGACAGTCTGAAATATCAAGTGTCTTTTCGCCTTTTGAACAAAAAAAAAAAGAAAAAGGCCACAATGTAAACGTGTTTGATCACCCAGGGGCTCTTAACAGGTGCAGCTGCGATTCCATCCTGAGATGCACTGATTTCCAGCCACTTCCTCATATCATGAAGGTGCGTTTGCGCCTCATCCAGGCCGCTGCATTTTCAGCACCCCCACATTTCTTCAGGCCTGTAATCCCAACACTGTAAGAGATCAAGAAAGCATTTGATGAATGGAGCAATGACTTTTCGTTAATTAATATTGAGGCAGCTGCTTTCTTTGCCACAACCATTTCAGCGAGCCAGAATGGCAATTTCTATATAAATAATTAAAGTGATTCATTTCATAGAATAAAATTATGAACTTATTTTAGAATTAGTATAGGTATCATACTTAACTACTTTTACATTAAAACCAGAGCAGTCAATTATGCAGCATGCTTTAAGAATCATTAATGATATTTTATTAATAGCTTTAATATCTTTTCATATTGTGGCACAATCGTAAGTAACCACTTACATAACTGTGTGATTATGTAGTCTGAATTATATTGTTAATAATGTTATTTAGCTAGCCATTGTATCATCTTGAGTGGTTTAACAAATTTTGTCTTGTATTAGAATATATATTCATATTTATATTAAGGATTCTGCAAGAATATTAGAGAGCATTCACACATTCATTAATGTATACATGTGTGAACGTGTCCGTGCATAACATGCATTATAAAATCCTGATTATGTGTTACAAATCGCTGTACACAATAGAAATAATCATATTGAACGCTACAAAATGAACATGCTGAAATCTGAGTAAGGGGGTGGGATAGGGCATCAATGCAAATGATTCATGCTCTAATGAGAGCCAGCTCTTACAGTACCTTAGGAAACAATACCACATTCAAACACAACTCGACTGTACAAAATATTGGCTTGCAGTTTTAGTCGAACGACTCATTAATTATCCTATATGTTTTCACTGCGCTTGAGAACACATTATTTATCTCGAGTTACCTTATCTGTCGCATAATTTCTAGTGTAACTTTAGAGGAATAATGGTAGTGTGTTCACTTATTTATTTTTTTCTTAGTTTTTTGCAAATGATTCGAATCACTTGTGGAAGGTCTGTATTGGGCATGTTCCAGATGGCATCACACCAAAGGAAAACATGTTATTACAGAATGGGTGTAACTTCCTTGTGCCAATCACATCTGCTGGTGTAGCAGTTCTGAATTCCTGCGGCTGGCAGCTGTTTTTAATTTCTTTGACAGACTTTTTAAGAAACTACCCAGGGGATTTCTCATCATTAACACATTAATCCCACAAAAACTGCAGGTTGATAGTTGTAGGGGCCCCGAAAGTACCACTTTTTGTTTTTAGGGAGCATGTGTTCACTGGCATGTTCTAATTACACCATCAGAAAGGAGATCATCTGGGTCACAAACTAACTCTGTTCATGCAGCATCATGACTTTAATTGTATTAAGGAGTAGAAATCGTTTGAAGTGTCTTTTGGATGGTTATGATTGTTGGGTGCAGCTTAGAGTATGAGTGGGGTGATGTTCTTATTCGTGCATCGGAGTGGATCTTATTTGAATTAAAAGCAGCCCTGTCAGTAAAAAAGTACATCAGTCTTCTGGAAATTGTAGTTCTTAAGGGTGTCATGGCAGCGAGCCCTGTTACCTTGAACCTCCATTGATGGGGGTTCGTTCCCCAACATTGTGTGTTAATTCAGTTACTCTCAACCAACCGCACTCCAAAGACATGCAGTTAAGATGCTTGGTGTCTCATTTTCCCATGGTGTATCATTGTGTGTGTATGTGCCCTGTAATGGACTGGCATCCCACCCAGGGGGTACCTCAGCCTTTTGCTCAGTACATTCTGGGATAGGCTCTAGTCTCCCTCTATAATAGATGCGGAAGATGGATGAATATTCTTTGCAGTTGTACCAAAAAGAAAGATACGTTACAGCAAGTTTAGAACAAAATACTGTAGGTTACATGACCCTCACTGACATAGACAGGTAGAAGACAAATGTAATTGTTCATCTAAAACAAGATTTTTTTCTTTTCATTAGCCTGAGCTGGGTATTTAGTCCCTTGGTCAGAGCTTATCGGGGTTTCCAACAATCTCTAAGTGGGTGGTGTCTGGGGAGTAGAGGGGGCTCCCCAAGCCGATGGTGTTAGCCCGAACAATCTGCTGAACACCGTGCCGGCCCGCTCCATAGCACAATTACAGCCCGTTCACTTCTTACGAGCCTTGAGCCGCGAGTCTCTTTGAAGGAAATTAGCCGCAGCAGGAAAATTTTGATAACTGCTTTTGTGTTTAAAAAATTAGCCCATCAGGGATTGTTATTATGATTAATTTACCAACTGATCAGAGGGCTCTCGCTGCAGAGAACGCAATGGGTTTTGTTGGATTAAAGTTTCATATGAAAAGTTCTGGTTCTGTTCCAGTTTTCTGGAATCTTCAGAGACTCTTATCTTATTTGACTTATTGCGTTGGTGGCTTGCATCCCTGCCGGGTTAATGAATAGCTGGATGTTCAGCACAGTTTTGATCACCTTTAAGGTAGGGGTTTGAATGCAGAAATGGAGTGATGCCAATAAAGTTCATAGTATTTAGAATTAGGTTTAGCATTTTTTTGATATAGATATTGTAGGCTCCATTAACTTTTTCCTAATGTTGGCGTATAGGTTCTATATTCAGGCGTATCTTTGAGATTCCTTCTCCATTGAAGGGATTTTATTGCTGTTTCAATCAGTATCCATATCTACTACATTTATTTAGCAGGTCCGTTTATCCACAGCGATAAGAAAGTAGGGTTAGCCAGTCCCTGGAGCAACTGGGGTTGAGAGCCTTGCTCATGGGCCCTACGGTGACATCACTTTGCCTGGTGCGGGATTTGACTCGGTGATCTTTTATATCATGGATACAGCATCGTAAACCACCAAGCTACACATCACCCCCTTATTGATTAGCCCCACCTGGCAATTGTTTTCTGCCGATGTCAGCGTGTTTTTGTTTTGTTTCCAACCTCATATCCAGGTAACCCAGTTTGAAGCTGGTCCCCCTGACATCAGTTCGATTCTCTAGGTTGATTCACTCTTCAACCTCTGAAACGCTGGCACCACGTTTGTTTAGTTTTCTGTCTTGCCAGCCTGGCGGCTGCACGCTTTAGTCTTTTCGTGTTCGTCGTATCAGCCCACCCCCATCTATCCGTGGGAAGAGGAAACGTCATCGTAGACCTGTACCTTCGTGTCAGCTCACTGCATCTCTGAGCTACTTTCGACCAGAAATAGTCATCATTCGGCAAAGTTCGATGATGCGAGCAGTGCACATCTAGCAGGAGAAAGCAATGATTGCTCTACAGATATCCCACGAATTGAAGGACATATTGTCTCTAATTTTTTTTATTACGTTTGGTTAGGTTGTTTAATTCGGAATAAATGTCGTTTTATTTTCCCCATATCCTTCGTTGGAAATCTTGTTTTTCTGTTAGCTGCTCTGCCCAGCTACCGTCATGATGAATACAGTGGTCTCTTAGTATTCCAACAGACGACATTGAAAGTGCTTTCACCAGCTCAGCCGGTTCAATGGGCACCTCCCTGAAATCCTCAGAAAAAGGTCCTTTCTGAGTATTTACTGCCTCACCTGTGCTGCCAAAGCTAACAGAGGAAGAGGTTTGAAAATGCAGCTGACTTGTTTACATTTGCCATCCAAGAAAAGCCTCGTGTAGAACGTCCCTCTCGTAGAGGTCGTCAAGAACAATGTCTGTGCCTGGCTCAGTTACTGTGTGCGGTTTTTGTAGGAATGAACTAAGATCTTGTTGAATTTTGGGGTTTTGATGTATGTTTGGACAAAGTTACACTAAAACAAGGACTTTCTCACCATGAGGGTGTTGTTCACAGAATTTCTCACAGGTGACAATCATGATAAACGGACTTCAGTCCAACTAATGATGATTGAAGTTTTTGTTTCTCACTGCTTTTTCCCAGAGTAAAATGTGTGTTAAATGTGTTTTATGCCTTTAACCAAAATCTGATAAAGTACTTGACTGAACACCATATTTGGCACAGTGTGCACACCCTAGCTGCTTATAAATCACATACTTTTTTTATTTTGTTTTTTTTTCTGTTTGAAAAAGATTTAATTGGTGTGCATAGTCCCAAGTCTGACCCTACTTACATTCTGCTGTGTATAGAAAGTTTAAGGAACAGGTTAAACGGTTCCAAGATATAGGAATTATTGGCTGATGCAGTGTTTCACTTGGCAGGCGAAAGACTTTTGAAAGACATTTTATGTGCGGAGAAATCTGCATCAGCCCTGAGTATTTCTTAATTTTTGCAAAGCATTAAATGTCCCGTACCATGTTTTCCTGCTTACTGCGGATTTATAAACCGTACAACACCAGTCCATTAAAAGTGAGAGAGCACTCTAATGGAATTCACGGGGTGCTCAAGTGACATTGTTATTACTGCAATCCGCGGGAAAGTTATGGTGGTTGACAGTGTATATTTGATTTATTGCATGGATTAGATTTATGTCGGATTGCGTTGGAGCGTAACATTTCGTTGCCCTCTCGGCGGAAAGGCTCCAAGCACCCAGTAGTGGAAACATCTCCACTAAAGGGCTCTTCTCTCCTTGGCTTCCACTCACAGTCTAGCAACATACACCTGCAAGGACATTGCTCATGGCTGTTTAATGCATCTTGTTTGTTTGATTTACATTCCAAGGCCCCTCCTGAAAACTTGAAACATTATTAGGCTTGATCTAACGATAAATTTGAGATGGAAGAGTGATTTTCAGGCAGCCGCCGCTGAGACTAGTTTTATGGTCCGTGGAAAGTAAAATACTGAAAACCGTGCAATGCTTTTAAATCCATTTTAATATATATCCAGTGTAATGTACGTATATATTTATCGTGAATCCACTGAAGACTTGGAGCTCTGTGAAATCAATATTCCAGAATTCTGGTACAGAGAGTTACAGTTTCCTGTAGTGTCATTAAACAAAGATACAGGCCTTACATCATCGCCATTTGGCCCGTTTGTCTTTTCAGTACCAGAAACCAGATTCAATGGAAGAAAGAGTGTGGAATTAGATTTACTCAAGTTGCCACACATTTTCTTCTTTTAGCCAGTTTTTATTAATTTTATTTATTTTCTCTGTTGTATCTGGGTGAATAAAGCCCCAGGGGTTGTTCATTTTCTGAGTCATTAATGGGTTAGTGTTCCACGTCATGAGCTGGCTCTTGGCCGAGCGATTTGTCAGGCTGAACAAAGTTCTGTGCCTTCATGACTTAGGGCCAGCAGCACGCCATCGATTTCCAAATTTCACATTTCGGGCAGTCGAGGTTATGAGATGATTCACGACAAGGCTCACGGATGAGATCTTTCCGAGGTTGAAATGATACCTGCTTTATAAACGTGATTTAATCCTGGAAAACATTGTTTCTGCCAGATATTATCTGCTTAAGCGGTGGATCGAGGGCTGTTCTTTACGGCTCCATAGTAACCCCCATATTTTTCCTGGAGTCACAAGCATTGTTTACCTGCCTTGTGTTTATGGAGATGAATGGGCCATAGCTCCACTGGATCGCCCTGCTTCTGGCAGCAGCTGAAGGAATCTAGAAGGTTATCAGATTTATAAATGAAAACTTTTTTATCATTATTTTCCTTTCCGCCCATTTTGTTCCCGTGTGTTTCAGCAAGCACTTACGACCATCGCCGCTCTCCAATTCATCCCTGCCAAACACTTTGGAGCAACATAAAGAATAGAAAGACTCAATTACTATTGCTGTTTTGACACCACCCAAGTACACTGAGAACAGATGTTTCTTAAGCTCATCGTGATTGTGCTTTGTGTCTCATCTAGCCTCGAATATACAAAGTTAAAAAAAAAAGAGCCGTGCTAATAAGCTACATCAGTATCGCCGTTTTTGAAACTTCTCCATCGAATGCACCGTGGTAACATTTCCACATACAAATACAGTGCTGTATACTGGACTTAATGATATTTTTCTTTCCACGGTGATCCGAAATGGAGTTTATTAACGTATAATCAAAACGCTCGCTGTTAGTAAATGCAGATGACTTGTGTGTTTAATTACAGGTTCGTTTCTGGCTCGTTAAAACTCCGTTACCAGTCCTTTATAATCCAGCCAGCTTCAGAGAAAAGGACTCTATCTATTAGTGTCATGATAGGCTGTTAGTCTAGCCATCCGGCTGATTTAATGGCATCCTCGTCAGGGTCATTCAGAAGTAAGAGGTTTTTTTTTTTTTCTTTCGGCTCACCTGCATTGCAGCCAGAGGATCTGCACACCAGCTACTTTAGCATGGGGTTTTGTAAAAGGAGAAGCAGCTCTGCAGATTTTCAATAGGTAACTTGAGAAAACCTCTGTGTCCGCAGAAAAATGTAGGGAGGGGGAAGGTTTTATTTTTTTTTTTATTCAAGTCGTTAAGACAAATGAGCACTGTACTGTACATGCTGTAGGCAAGGGGGGTTTTGTTTTGATAGTCAAATCAGGGTTTGTTATTGGGCTTCTGTCACATATTTGACACGGCTGTTGAGGAGTAAACCTCCCCTTTTTGTTTTGGTGTCCGTGCTGCCGGAGGTTATTCCTCGGATGACGAGATCCTAGGATGCAATCTGAATAATCTGTCGGATGCAGTTCGGCCTCGGGGAAGAGTATAGTGGGTTGTACGTGAGCAGGATGGAAGGGTGTCGTCCTGTGTCAGTAATATAGGACAGATAAGCCGCTCATAACACGCCGTGTTTATTGAAGGAATGAAGACGTTGATTTAATGGCACACAATGGGGGGGGGGTTTGTCTTAATCCGCTGATAACAGCCTTGCAGTGACATAAGACATGTGAAATACGAGAGAGACCGCTGGGCATAGCTGACCCCTTGCACTCTGGAGCAGTGCCTGCACACAAGAAGAATTTAACTTGTAGCTGGAGCCACAGAGAGCCAAGTGGATCCCATTTAATACCTACATTTTATTGGACGGATCTTATTTTTATGTCAATTTTCCATGCAGCCACATTAAATTCAGTCTAGCCTTGACCTGTGATAAACTCCCCCACCACCACCCCTAGCCTTTTCATTGGTGTGCCATGCAGCTGAGAAACTCTGTCCGCCATACCCCCCCACCCCCGCCCTACCCCCATCCCGGTAACAGGCTTCCACAGGGGCCCCGACATGTGTGTGAGATCAAAGAGCCGCACAAAATCCAAGGTACCGGAGGGCAAAACTGATTTCACCTGCAATGGTGGTGCAGCGACAGTGACTGGCTGTATGGTGGTGGGGCAGCTGCACCCCGACCCCCCCCTCCCCTGGAACTGGGGGTTCTCAAATGGGATTATGGGATTGAACTCCTAAAGGGACCTCCACGATTCCTCTGCTCTCCCAGCCGGACCCGAGGAACGTAAATACCACTTTATGATAAATTCCCACAGTAAATCAGCCTGGTTCCTGCCGCCTTTGTCTCCCCAGCGGGTGGGGGGCCGGTTGCCTCCCCCCCGTCACGGTGACGTGCCATAGCAGATGTGTGTAAATGACAGCCCTGTCCCTCCCCCAGCCTGGGCACGTACTCCGTGGTCCGTGAGCTAAGGGTGACCCAATTGCAACTGAGAGCCAAGAACCAGATTCCAGTTTAGTCTGTACTGCCTTGTTTACCCTGTAAATAATTCATCTTTCAGCAGAAAACGGTGGAGGGGAGGGTATGCTGGTGTTTTAAGATAAGAATGTCTTAGAAGCCCAGGAGGGCGAGGGGGGGGGGGGGGGACTGGGTGCTTTTTTTTTTTCTCTTTCGAGATGAGCTTGGCGCCTCTGAAGATCACGATACAGTGCTCATTCCTGCAAAGCACGAGATGTCGCTGGGGCCCGGGCTACAGGTTTTTTTCTTCCCCCCCATGCCTGCAGACTTCATCCTTTGATACCCTTTCAAGGGAGAGAAGATAATGCCAGGACATTCCTCGTGTACTTAACATCAGAGCGCGTACGACTCCACATCACCTGGCCTGATGTTTATCGGCGCGGTCCGCCCCAGAGAGACGCGCGTTCGTGACATGGCGCCCTCGCACACCACCACACCGCCGACTCCTTGTCTCGCACAAAGGAAGCCCCCGCTGTCGGCTCCTCGCTGCGAGGGTGTTACAGTCACGCTCACGCCACGGGAATCCCTGTCGAGTATCTGACACGCCGGTGATCTGCATCCAAGCCTCACCTGTCCTTACCTCCTCCATTTCTGTAACGAGGGCAGGATACTTTTTATATTGTATAGTGTTTTATGGAGTAGCCCACCCCTGCCTTCGCCTATTGGCCACTTAATGCTTTTAAGTTTTTTGGAGCTCCGTCTTTGTTCCCAGGTTTCTGGCAAGGTAGCCAAGCCCATCCCCAGACAGGCTCTCCATGTCTTTAACAGACTCTAGCTTATGCTGTCGTCTGTCATTACTGGTCCACTGTACCTCATTGGTTAAGTGACCTGACGGGGGGGGCACTATGCCAAACTGGTGCAGCCAGAGCTAGTCCCCCACTCCCTTTCCTCAACAGTTCGGCTCCCGGTTCCACCCTCCCAGCCATTCCTTTGCACAGTGTGGGGGGGCGTTGGGTTAGGGGGGGGGGGTTGTAGAGGCCAGCCTGCAGCCCCTTGTGAGCCGTGCACAAGCACCTACACAGAAAATGCTCCGGATAGCTAACTGTGCATGAAATTGAACTGATAGGAGTTATTGACCAGATGTTCCGCTCCAGGAGGAAAAAAAAAGCCTAGCATGTTACCTGATTGAGTGAAAATTCCTCAGCCCCTTTTTGAAGGCTGAGACTTAGCAGGAAAGAGTGATTTAATAGAGCCTGCCAGACCTCATCATTGTCAATACACTCTGACAAGCCCTTTGCCTGCTGTTTCCCCCCCCCCATGTCATCCTTGACAGGTATTGATGGGCAGATGTTTAGCTGTTTTTATTGATAAATTATTTATTTCTTCCCTGGCACTGCCTCTGTACTCAGAGGGGGGAAATGTGTGCTAGCAAAGAATAGAACAAGCTGTTCCAGCTCACTTCTGGACACAGACTCCAGTTGGCTATTTTAGTCGTCTATAAATAGCCTAGAATTTTGCCAGGTTGATAAGCCTATAATTAATGTTACCATTATCTAGCATGGAAAATGTAATCCCTGGAGCACATTACTGGTTAAAAGAGCTTTTGAGGTTTAGGGGTATTTACAGCCCTTATTGAAGAATTGACTCGCCAAACTAAATGTTGTTAAATTTTTATTCCACATTAAAGAGAATCGAACAGATTAACCACTCCCCTTACGTTTTTCGGTGGCCATTTGTAAGAGGACCGTGCGTGTACTGTCATCACATCATCGCTCAAACGAAAACGTGTCCCCATTTGTTTTATTCAGGGAATTACCGAGGATGTCCCCTCTGCTGGATCGTCTTTAGGGCGGAAATGGCCGCTGTTCTGCTCTGTCTGCAGTGGCCATTTATCCAGTCGCTGTTTTATCAGCTACAATATGTAAAGACTCGATACACCTCACGTACACAGTCCTGTTACGTCCTCCGCACCACTTAATGTGAAATAAATATTGCAGATTTAGAATTTTGTAAACTTTGTAGGCAATGTCATTTTTGTATTGAACACTAGGAGAAATATACACTTGTATAAATTAGGGAAATAAGACATGTAATGAGTAGTAATGAGAAGGTAATAGGGCTTTGGTACAGCAGAGATTGGAATAAACAAGGGCATGAATATGAGGCTGTCAGACACGGTCCCGTGTCCCCGGCTTGGCTCCCGTCCCCGTTGTTGTCCTCTCCGGATTGGCCGCTGCAGCAGTGCAGGAGTGGCAGCTGTTCGGTGCTGTGCATGCTGGGTCAGCTCCCCAAGCGGCCCACCTTGCCTCGGCAAGATGTCATAATTAATAGCCATCCGGAGGCCTGAGGAGACCAGGCCCATGCACGAGTCAAATTAAAGAGAAACAAAGATTCATCCCCCCACTTAACTTTTACCACGAGCCCGCCACATTAAGACAGGTGAGAGTTCTTCATATTACGAGGGCTGCCCAGGTTGTACCGCCAGCCTGTTTTTGTAATTAATTTTTTTTTTCCAAGTGGTTTTGTGTTTTCCCCCCCTTTAATAATATGTGATGCAGAGCTGCAGTGACTTCTGGGACATTTCCTCAAGTTAAGTCAATATGTGAGTCATTAGGTGTTACAGGGCCTGGTAACACCTTCCGCTGGCTTATTGCAGATTGCGGTATGCTGCCGTATCCGCCACCTGGGGCAGCGCCTCGCCTGCTGCTTAATTTCACTGCTCCGTGCCATGGTAATGAAGCGCCGCCGTGTACGTTTGCCAATTCCGGCATCCGCGCTGTCGGATAATTGGGAAGACACCAAGCATGAATACCCGGCACAAGGATGTTTGACCTTTCAACCTGCAGATAGCGCTCTGTCATAATGAAGGCATTATCTGGGATTCGGATCAGAATTGGAAAGGAACTGTCAGCCGGGGTTTCAGGGTGAAAATGAGTGAACGTGTTTTCCTGCTCGGGGGGGGGGGCACATCAGAGGCAAGGCTGATGTCTGTAATTGGTTGGTTTTGCAAAAAAATACTTCATTTGCTTAGCCCAAAACAAGAGACTGTAATGCTTGCTTCTGAAGTCTCTAAACAGCTTTTCCAAATGGAAGCTCCCTCCGGTCATGTTTTTCTCCTTATCATTATTTTGCATCTATTTGCCTAGGATTTGACTAGCAGAGGATCCATGACACAATCATTTCATTATATTTTGAATTTCCCAAATGCGATTTAAACTGCGAGCTGCGCTTCAGACTAGCTGGTGTCTGCCTTTTCTGGGTGGGATCCAAGATCGAGGTGTGAGCCGTCGGCAAAGTCAGCGGGATGGAAGAAGAGCTCAAAGCAACAGGGGTAAAGATCTTGGAATGTCCCAAACAAACTTTAAATGACCTTAAAAGAACTTGATTAGTGATTGGTCCCACAGCCAATTCGTTTTTCCTCTATTGCACCACTTTTGTACCTGAACCAGGTAATGAGCAGTTTGGCAATAATTGACTCATTGAATGAATGTAATGGAACAAAAATGTGACCTTCTTGTGGATGGGGGGAGGGGCTAACATCTGGGTTCAGAGCTACTGGACTAGGTTAAGTGGGGAGTCCATGTCTCACACATGCAGCCAAGAGACAAGTGGGGGAAATAAAGCAATCATTAAAGAGCCGACATTAAAGTCTGGCGTGCATTATTAGACAGGGCGGCAGGGTACAGACTTTTCCGCAGAATTAATGATCTGCGCAAGATCGACATGCTGTGCTTTTGGAAGTCTCTGGCTAGCACATATTCACTGGAGGTCCCTGGGAACTTACCAGAGACCAGCTACAAATGAAAGGATGGGAAGATCATCAAGCAGTTGTTTGGAAGATGGATGGATCTTATCCGAGTACATTCAAGCCCCCTTCTCCTTTGGCCGTCATCGATGTCATAAACTATAGCGACTGCTCACAAGACATGGCAGTACTGCTAAAAATGAATTGTTTGATGTGATTTTTCTGTGCTTGTCAGAGAAGCTCTTCATTTTTGAGACATGTCCTTTTAATATGCCCGTGTCCACCTTGGACAGGGTCACATGGAAGCCCTAACCCTATCTCTGGCAGCACAGGGCACAATACTCCCTAAATAGGATGCTAGTCCGTTACACTGCACACGCTGTGCCAGTAATTAGAGAGAAATGTCTGGAAAAAACCTGTAGGAGATGGGGAGAACATGTAAATTCCATGCACACGGAGCGGAGGTGTGAGTCCTCCACCTTGCCCACCCACTGAGCCACTGTGCTGCCCATGACCATATAATCACCCTCTTTAATTTCAAAGACCAGCTAATGCAATGCAAACCATGAATATGAAAGTAGAAAGAAATTGTTATGTGCACTGGTTTTATGCCGCGTCCTGCATGAGGACGAGTGTGTGAACACAACGTGACACAGCAGTGGAACTGCATTGAACTTGGATACTGCTCCTCTTGTCTTTCTTCATTGTTTCATAAACCTTGGTTGGTATATTTATAGACATGGTGCTTTTTGACCCATGTCAAGTTAAGATATAGCTCTCCTGTATATTTATGTATGAAAACAACCCACCCCAGGCCTGGTACCCTTGATGCAGTTGATTTATTCTGATTTACACTGTCTGGCTCATCTTTCAATCAAATGATCCAGATGTTATCTGTAGTGGAGTATACTGGTAGGGGCAAGATATTACTAAAATGTATTTGTCACTGAGTCAAGAATAATACCTTATATTGGGGAGACAGAAGAGTGTTTTTAATTAATATGGTTGGGTTATGCAAAATTTTTGTTTTAGTGTTTAGATGGGCTAGTTAATTCTGGGGCAGCACTATTGTGCTAAACCAGTATTCCCGCCTGGGCTAGCTAATTCTGAGGCAAGTCTGTAGCGCTATACCAGTATTCCCGCCTGGGCTAGCTAATTCTGAGGCAAGTCTGTAGCGCTATACCAGTATTCCCGCCTGGGCTAGCT
>JABFEA020000044.1:7578782-7595395 GCA_019775915.2 Cyphomyrus plagiostoma
CCCCCCATGTCGCCCCCCCATACCCGTAACTGGAGGGGACGCGCACAATGCAGAGGCAGCCGGGAGACAGGGAGCTGGCAGGCATTCTCTATCTGCAGGCGATTGGTTACAGTGTTGGTTGCTGATGATATTTAATCCTGCAGTATTTACATGCCAAGTTTCACTTCTGGCAAGCCTTATTAAATAGATTTGTAAATGCATTTCATCTTGATTAGAATTCGTCCTCAAGAGATTAGGCTTTGCTTTTTCGTGATGTGGGGCATGTAAATGATTCTGCCATGTAGGCTGCGAGTATCACAGTGGAAAATGGTCCCCTCTCTCTCCCGCTCTCTCTCTCCCCCTCTCTTTTTCTCTCGCTCTCTCTCTCCCTCTCTCTTTCTCCCGCTCTCTCTCTCCCGCCACAGCCTCTCTTTCCGTCACGTTGATCGGTGGCGTACAATACCAGATTCATCAAATTGTCCTCCTCTCCCGGCTACGTCTCTTATTCATGCAGTCTCTCCGTTAGCTTTATCAGGTTCTCTCTCGCTACCTTTTTGCTGGATGTGCCTTTTTTTGAAACCCGCTTTAATCTGATAGCAGCCATAATTGTTAAGCCATCTGATGAAAACAAATCCCTGATTGCACAATTACTCGAGCATTGCCTATTAACTATATCCTTGTTTTTTTTTTTCTCCCCCTCTAATGAAAACATTTAAATTTGAATAAGCCAGCGAGCTATCTGGCATATTAGCCCACCCACCCCCACGTCGCTAATTTCTCCAGTATCAGACGTTTGCTGTATTTTGGGGGAAGATAGGTGACGGTTTATTCAGCAGAGAGCTGTAGATGTTTATCTGCCTAATTGAACCGTCGTTAGCAGCTATGAGTGGAGGCGTGACACGTGTCACCGAGGCTTCCAGCAGCTCCGGGATGCGAGGCTGCCACTCCGAGTGGGAACGGACCCCATAAGCACGGAGGGGGGGCCTTTGAAATCCTGCAGTTCTCGGTTTTTGGACACAGCTGGGGAATGTAGACTTGCCCTTACCTCTGGGAGACATGTGAAGAACGCGTGTGTGAAATAAATGTCTGCATTTATGAGTCTGTCATATACCGAGGAATTGCAGTTTTTATTTATTAAAGGATCACTGCCTTTGTGTTACCTAGCTCTTTATATTTGTCTATTTGTTTGTTTGCCTTCATTTTTGAGTTTGTTTGCTGCAGCCTCACCACGCTTTTCCGAGATAGCGTTTCCCTATTTTGAAGAACATTACGACGTGAAATAATCGCCTTAATCCACAGCATCTGACTAATTTTCCAGAGCCAAGAGCAGAACCTGGCAGAGCTCCAGAATGCAGTCTGTGCCACTCTACCTGCTTTCCAACGCGTTCCTCTTTTCATACCACTATGACTTTTCAAAACCAATTCCTTTTGAAACTAATAGTTTGTAATACCTGCAAAAGTGGGTGTGTGGCTTTGTGCCTTTTGTATTCTTTCAAGTGAGTAGATAATTGGTTTATGTTTCAGACATGAATAAAAATTAGTCTGAAACGCACATGTTTACAAATGACTGATGCTTCAAATGACTTGCCTGTGGCTCAGTGTCACTGCATGTCTAAAGGGTTATTGGTTTGCACTTGGCCATCAGTTCCACACATGTACAGTTTGCCTGTTCTCTCCGTGTTCCTGCACCAATG
Source organism: Cyphomyrus plagiostoma (assembly GCA_019775915.2). Classification (NCBI taxonomy): domain Eukaryota; kingdom Metazoa; phylum Chordata; class Actinopteri; order Osteoglossiformes; family Mormyridae; genus Cyphomyrus; species Cyphomyrus plagiostoma. The sequence goes on from JABFEA020000044.1 coordinate 7,580,456, forward strand.
TCCTCCCACACTGCAAAGATGACTTGTGTTCCAGGTGAATCAATGAATAAGCTTTAGATCTTCAAACCAGGCTCTAGACTTGGGTCCACAATTTCAGGCTGGACCTGCTGGCACTTGACTATTGGCATTTAAATCCAGTTTGTGCCTGAAAAAAGCTTGAGCAAAACCACGAAAGTGTGTTTGTTCCTAAAACACTTAAACGGTATTCTTTTTATGTATTATAAGATGCCATTAGTAACTTAAATGTGAAAATGTGGAAAAACTTGTAATTTTGAAATACATCATAAAATCTAGGGTGATTTTCAAAGCAGGCAATTGGAAAATTATTGTAATGCATTTTGTATATGACGGTTATAATGAAAGACTTAGTACTGTTTAGAAATTGCTTGTTGCTATTATGGAAATATCCTTGCTTGGTTTCATTGTCTGTTTTTACCAGCTGATTGATGGTCAGTGATTACTGCACTCTGACTAAAGATGTTATTGTATTTCACGCTGATAGATCAATACTTTATCAGTATGACGGAGAACTTGGTTCCTCGCTAAACCTGAATCCAGAGGATGTGTCATGTTTTGTAAGTTTATGTGAAACACATGCTGCGAAGAATTTTTCATGATAAATTTCCACTGCTTTCACATAGACTTCCTTATTTTGTTCAGCTTTATTGACTGGTAGTACAAATTTGTTCATAAATTATTTGTAAGCATGTGGATCTTCATTGGTTGTACAGCGGTGTTCCAAACTAAACTCCAGTCTGAAGGGTTCCAAGGACTCTGCTGACACAGTTATCTGGATGTGGCAGATGTATGCCTGTTTTAGATCATCTGAGAATAATTTTTGTGCATTTCTTGTTCATACAGTTCCCAAGCATAGGACTTGCAGAATGTTAGCGATCATACCTGCGATCGTAGACATAGTTCCTCTTTAAGCTATTACAATACACCGTCTGTTGTCATAGATTTCTGTCCTATACATTTGCCAGGGTAATAATAATTTATTTTGCGCATGCTGCAGATGTGTTACAACATATTGTATCATATTTGGTAAGTGTACCGTGCGAGGAGGTTCAGGTATCTTGAAGCTGTACATTCTCCGACAATGTAAATTCTCTGGAGTGTGATGAATTTTTCCTTTGGAGCCTTGTGCTAACAAGCACTTTGTGATTTATTATTCATCTGTTGTGTTTTAATCATTCGCTTTCCTTGTGGCAACACCCTCACTTATGGCCATAGCCCAGTCGCGGGACCCCTGCTATACAAGCCAAACCAGACCAAGGGAGAGACCTTGCAGCTGCAGTTCCACTAAACGGGGCCCTTTAGCTCCCTGGAGATACTCTCTGGTTCTGGCCCTGCCTTGCATTAACCTGCCTCTCTTGTAGGCCCTCTCACAGTCACACGTCTCATAGTTTCTCTTATCATCGCTGTCAGCCAATGGCGTCAGTTGTCATGATCGCCAACAGACTATATGTCTGATGGAGGAACAAAGTCGAAACTCCAATATGCCAAGTGCTAGTCCCCAGTAAATAAAAGCAGACGTCTTTTTGATGTTATATGTGCGTGCTTCCACAGCGGTGCGATCCCAACTGAAAGTATTTTGCGCAGTAACATAACAAGGAAGGCCAATCAAAACAATAACTGTGTTTCCCTTTGACGAAGCCCTGGGCTTCCAATTGTCAGAATATGTAAGCTGACTCATTCACACAAGAAGGGCAACCATCCCTTGTAGCTCCGGGACACGTCGAAAATATAAATAATAAAATTGTTTGTTTTTTTTTTTGTCATGTTTATGTTCTCTGTCCTGTAAACAAAATTAAAAATTCTAATTAATAATATAACTATTTTTATTTTTAGGATCCATTTGCAGTGTGATTATAATTCTGTGATAAACATTATGATCACATTGAATTTAGCTTCACTTATTGAATTTAGCTTCATTTAAATTTTGGGGGACAAAACACCTACGTTCTGCAGTTACACATTTCTTCCATTTGGGTACTGTGGAGGATATGCACTTCAGCATCGTTTAATGAATATTCAAGTATTTCTGACTGAAGGTATTGATGGATCTAGGTTGGCTACATAACTGCATTCACAGCGTAAAATACTAGTTTAATTTTATATTATTAAATGCAGAAGAAGCACAGCTGTTAGTGACATAGACATTAATTGGTAATAGAAAGTATTAGCTGATATTAATTGCCAAGAAACATTTACTGCAGGAACAGCTCCTTGAAAAATGTGTCCGGAAAACAACTATGGGTACTAAAAAGGAATGGCAGAAAGAATGTATACCTATAGGAACTTTAGAAACCAATAAATCACAGTCAGTTACAAACTTGTTTGTTGTATTTCCTGAAAAGTTAAGTTAATGCAAAATCCTCTGTGATTTACATATACACGTACAATGTTTTAAGTATGAAGACTTCTAAGTGCTTCTCCTGATTGCCTGCAACCTACCCCAGGAAACTTTGGGCGTAAAGTGGCACCCAGCATGGTATAATATGTAACACTGTGCAGTAAAAAATTAAAAATAATCCAAACAAAAAGAGCAACATATTTCTCAGTATGAAGCCTAGGTTTTCAGCACTGCTGAAAAATGTGAATAATTTGTACGGAAACTGCACGCATAAACACTCTTCAGATTGTGAGGTGCTGGCTAGTCTCTACTACTGTTGCTGACCAAGGTATGAAAATTAAGACTATTTGAAATAAGTAAGTTCTCTTGTTATTCTTTTCACCAATCCAGCTGCACACTTCATTAATGAAACCTTAACACCTTAAAGGTTTTGCACAAGTAATTGCATACAGTTTTTAATTAGTGGTACGGGAAAGGCAAACTGAAAGAGATGTCATATGGAGATGTAATAGATGTTCATTTGCACTTGGAATGTTTCAGTAATCTCTGGCATGATCTTCAACAGTGTTCTCTGTGTCCATATAGTTATTTAAGAAGGATTTTCAAGAAGGCCATCCCATTTTATTCTGGGGGGAAATCATTTGGAGGATATTGGGTTTTTTTTGTTGTTTTTTATTTTAAATTCTGTCCTGATGCACTTCTCTTTGGAATTCCGGAAGTCTCTCCACTTTGAAGACTATGGGACAGCTAAGCCTCATAAGTATGTCCTGTAATGGCATTAGTATAAATTGAGTAAACCAAAGCAAATTTATTGATCGTAGAGTGTCTCCGTTATCTCAAGTGTAGCATAGATTTACCACTTCTGAACATATGGAAAATATTTTTTCACTCATCTTTATAGTAAAATCCGAGACATTTCGTGACTGATCCAGATATGTAAATAAACGCAAGTACATATGCAGTTTTCGGCATGGCAAATGTATTGGTTGTACACACACTGATTCCATTCAGATGGTGGTGTTTACACTGATAATAAGTAGTATTTTATTGCTACGGTGCTATGCTAATATGTCTGGGCAGGATAATAAATTAATAAATCTGAAGAGCGGTCTTTGCAGTTTATTTTTACTAAGCATATATTAATATGTGATAGGACATAAGATATTATAATTCAGTATTAACTCCTGGTATTTTCCAAATTCATCTTTCAACATATTTAACCAGAAAAAAATTAAAGATATGTGCTAAATCATAAAGTCTGTCACATCTCCAACAGCTGTTGCCCTGTCTGCATTGGTGGTGATGTTTCTTTGTGCCTTTTACCTCGTTTTGACACTAGGATTTGCCAAGTTATAATCAGCTCCTATTTTAATAGAATATAACTGAATTTCATCAAAGCTCGTCATATGTCTGATACTAGCATAAATGACCAGAGACAGAAAGTGAGAAGCAAACAGTATGTGTGTCACACAAACTAAATTTCTCCCGTTCTGTAGTGAGGGGAGTATTTTCTGCATTTACATACAGGAATTGATTTTATTGATCTAAATAATAATGCTAAATGATCTGTCACATTAATGAATGGAACCCATGATGCGTATATGGGATTTAGAAAACGGCAGTTGGTAGTAACTCCAGTGGACAAAAATTGATTAGACAGTAGGTGTTCTTTGAATAGCCCTTGTGTGTTTTCTGAGGTTGGCATTTTGACAGGATGTTGACCTCAGCCACTGTAGAGCCTTCAAATCACAATAAACAGTGGCAGATTTATCAGACCTATTCAAATTTAAAATAAATATATATTTGGCAATCGTATATTTGCCAAGAATTATTTACCTCTGGAGTTGGCCAGATGTAGCCAAAAGGAATTTTTACCTGTCCATTCCTTATCCAAAAATATAATTTGCTGCAGGAAATTAGATTTTAATTACTATTGTTTTCTTTCTATTGAAAGGAAATTTATTTATATGCTTTACTGACGACTATAATGTCTTTTTTACTACTGATTTTGTATTGCGCTATATTCAGGAAGTCCCCAGAACCTTGACTAGGATAAGTGGTTGGACGATGGATGCATGGGTAGGTAGATAGGTGTCTCCATAAAGTATAATGACCGTGTTTAGCAACAATTCAGCTTGAGGATTATTTTAACTAAATATATTAGCTACATCAGCAGAATTATTGTTGTCAGGAAAACTCCCTAATGATTTTAACTGACTCAAAAGGATATGTAGTGAATCGGGGTATACTTGCGTATACAAAAATTAATACACTAATGAGGCACAGAGAGAAGCAAAGCGGTTGTAGAGTTTAAGCCATACTATCTCTTTGTTGGGTGTGTTGTGCAGTTATTTTGAAGAACGGCAAGCATCCCATGCAAGGTGAGGGATGAGATTTTAAGTGGTACAGTTTATTACAGTTGCTCTGCGTACCAGCAGATATTAGACATTGCAGTGTATTATGTATGTTGGTATTACTTAACTGTAATGCACTTAACTTGATTTACGCAAACAGCCATCCTAAATTTGTCAGGACTCCAATAAAAGCATTGTGTGCTCGCTGGCTTCCAGCTAGGTGGCCATAGCACAAGCACTTCGTCCTCTGAGTTCATGTTCCCTCAAGGTGCAGATGACATACTTTGTATCATGTCAGTTAGCCCTAGTTTTTGTTTACTGCGCTGATGCATTCAAAACCCCAATCACTGTCGCTCTGGCTTGGCTCGAAAATTGCATTCGAAACAACAGATTACGCTTTACGCTGAGCGTTTGCGATCCCGCCGGACCTTGAGAAATAGTGGTGGTCGATGCTAATGAGGCACTCAGCGAGAGCTTGCTGCCCCAAAATAGAGGCACGCTTCTCTGGATGTTCACACACACATGGTCCCCATAGACGGTGTCTGTGCCTAGTGATGTGGATTGTCCAGCATGTGAAGAATATATTCAAGGGCATTTGGACAAATATTATATCCACTGGCCATGCGCTAAACAAACTTCTTTGAACACTGGTATTACCAGGATATGTTGCAGGGGCAGCCCTAGATGTGCCGGAACAGTACAGGTGACCAAAATGTTGGCCAGATCTCTGGGGATGGTGCTGTTATACCCTTGAGCAGTGAACTGACTTTTCATTGCCGTTTTTTTTTAACACCAACATTATGAATGGGAAGAGTACCGTGTAAGTTATGTCTAAGACACACTGGATAAAAGAATTTTCCAAGCACAATTTACTTTGTTTAACCAAGATTCGAAATGGGATTAATAGCAACACTGTATGTTTTGTTAACCTGCTGGCTGTCATCGCATCACCTGTCCTGGAATAATTTTTGGATAGCTAACAAGTTATTCATTATCCCTGTGAAGATCTAGCATTTGATTTAACAGTACGATCTACTGTTACTTCCTCAAAATATACTTTGCTGATAGTGATACATGGCTCCTTCTTCTTATAAATATCACATCTGTCACTTCCAGTGAATATGTTGGGTGCTGTAATAACACCTTTTGCAGCTTTAATACTAGCGTGCATGTATATACACACACACAAACAAATTGCATACAGTATTGTACATGTACAGTATGTGTATGAAGTTTTCCAGGTGTAAGCATATACAATTGTGTACAACAATACTGTACAGCACAGCAGTGAGCAACATGAATCCAGTTTGTGTGCAGCTTATATTCAGATATTTACAAATTGTTTACAGTGATCTGAACAAGGCAGTGACCAAACATGGTACTGTTTAGTCTGGATTGTTGGAGACTCTGGTCTGTGTGTACTGTAAACATTCCAGCGCAATGTTTTTTCCCCGTCTGTCTCGTCCCTGGTCCGCGCACTCCACAGGCCTCTTTCGTTAACCAGTCTTCCACGTCTTCACGTCATTCTGTCTGTGGTTTGTGTTTTTATGTCTTTGTCCGAGTGAGCCTTTTAACGCAGCCCATTGCGGGTTAAGTCAGCACTCAAACAAGCGAAAAGTTTTATGAAAAACGGAAATGGCCAGCACAGCAATAGTCCATGGATGTTTTCTCATCCCACATGGCACTCCAGTGAACAGTATGAATTACCAAGGTCTTTTATTTAAGAATGAAGCCCTTCATTCAGTATTGTTGTGTGGATTTCTGAAGTGAAACCACCCAGTCACCACAGCCGATGTGTACTGATATGTATCGGTACTAGAACTACAATCCTGAATTAAGCCAATGATCTGAAACTGGATGCATTTGTTTCCCTCTGCATTAACCGTCTTTCAGTGTGGTTTTATTTAATGGTTTATTAGTTCTGGTTAATAACATTCAGTTAGGCAATGTGGTCTGAATTGAAGTTAATTTTCAAGCCATTTTACAACAGCTGCCTGAGTATTATTTCATATTATTGCTAAAACTTTGATGTACATGTCCTCACAGTAAAAGGTTGGATTCGAATGCGTGCTGCTTGCATCATTTACTAACTCCCATTAGCAAAGGCTGAAAATCATGCACCTCCGCATCAAAGCATAGAATTTTTACACAGAGTAGCATGTGTATTTGTACCCAAACCTTTTTTCTTCACCCCTGAAGCTCCCTATATTTAGTACATATATGTAATTACTATAATAAATCTTGTTTTTCAGACAGGCAGATTAAGAGCAGACACCACTGTCTAACATTTTAGACAGTGTGGTTATTTGTCTGATGTAATCTTCTGTAAAAAATAAAAAAAGAATGAAAAGCTACGCATCCAAGGTTTTATTTCAGTTCTTTTGCTTCATCCATTACAGATGTTTTGAGTGGCACAATTAACTTTAAGGACAACATTCATAGCTTTAAATCTACAGTCACATCAGTGTTTTTCCCCATGCTGACAAGATATAGATTGGTCTTTTGTTAGGCAGCAATTCACATTGCAATTGTGTGACCCCGTCATGGACATTGGACAGATGTGCTTATTGATCTGAACGGTTCAGTATCTTTCCAGAGATCTTTAACACTGCCGTGATGTTGGCCATGGAGAATAGAAGGAAGTTTTATTCATTGAGACCCACAAATTGCCTTGGGATGCCTCCCTTTGAAAGACACGCTGTGTTGTCATTTTTTTTAAGATGTCCTCTGCAGTCTGGTTTGACATCTATTGTGTCCTTTCATGAATTTCTGACCCTTGGAAATATGTTTTCAGATATCTTTGTTGTTGTGGTTGTTCTGCACGGATTGACTTGTCGGGGCCTCTCGTTCCTTGCTTTGCTGTTTCGGAATTTGAACCTTCCCCCCACCCCCGAAACATACACAGACACACACACACACACACACACACACACAGCTTGATGCACATTTACAACGCTGCAAACTAGTATATTTGCCATGGCAACTTTCTGCTGTTTGATCAACGTGCATCCCTGCGAATGTACGGCCTGAGCAGCTGGACATTTTTGCCGTCAACTCCATTATTTCCTTCGGCCCTATGGAGACAGTCCCTCGAGGTTTACGAGCAAGAAGCCGTCCAAGCATAGGCGGGGGGGGGGAATCTGCAAGAGATCCTAGTGGCCAAGCTCCAAGTTCCCACATGTTGGCCAGGCCTTGTGACACATGTAGAGCATCCCCTGCAGTCTTTGAAGATGCAGACATATGTACCACACATGACCTGCCGAAAACTGCAGAATTGTCTAGCTGGTCATTGATCTTCAGTTAACACTGATATTGCAACACTAGATCATCTTTTTCAAAGACAATATTCTATTTTTAATCGTGACACAAAACATCAGTAAGCATTTTCTGTTGTGTGCCACCATTGTATTCCACCGATAATGAAATTCCATTACAATGTGACATTATTTGTAAATTGAGAAGATTCTGAAGTACCTGCATGGTGCTGTATATAAATGTTATGTATAAACCTCACACTACTTGGAAAGTGCTTCCATCTGCTCTCCAGCTTCCCATATCTATTTCTAGGGCAGCAGGCTGAAATTGGGCTTGTGATCAGGTTGTACATGAACAATCCCTTGTGAGAACCTTGCTGCTAGAGGAAAAAAATACATGAAAACCCAAAAATGCGGGGTAAGAGAGTAGAGCTGAAAAAGCTAATCGAAGAGTCTTGGTTAGAGATGAATTTCAAGCAGTCGTCTTTGCTAAATGCTGACATTTCCAATGCGAATAACTTAATTTGACTGATAGGATGGCAAGCCACGTCTTTGACTTGCACTTTCATGAGTGCAGCTACCGCAGGCTAATTAGGACACGGATCATGGGCCACGGCTGCCTCAGAGCGGTACCTGTCTGTGCTGCTATATCAGCGTTCTTCAGGAGACGTCCGGTAAACATCCCACGGCTGCCTCTCCTACAGTACGTGCACACGCCCGCGTGGGCCGTACTGCCTCCCAGCAGGTCGAGTGCGCCACGCGGTCCCACGTCGCGGCATTCGGCTGCTGTCGCCTTTGAAGGAACTGGAGGGTTTCTCTCTTCCTCGCATGCCAGATAAGGCCAGGAAACTCAGAGGATTACACTGGCTAAGCCCTTATCGGGTTGGGAAATTCACTGCCAGCTCCAAAGTGGTAGGAGGACAAATCAAGAGGAAATATTATTAGTTTACTTGTTCCTCTTCTCATGGAAAGGCGCTGTGCCATTGATAGAAAGTTCCTTTTTTAGTTTATCGGGGTTTTTATTTTGCATACTCACATTTACAAGGCTTCTTCAAGTTGGAAGTTTTGTGCTACCATATGTGTATGGTCAATGGAGACTTGGCATCTAGAAAAAGAAGTTTTAAGAAGTCTCGTGTTCCCTGTAACGACATTAAATATCGATAGGAGGTTATTTCTATGGTGAGATAATGGAGCCTTCAGAGGAACAATTCTCAGTACTCAGTGTTAAGAGAGAAACTGCTTATTCCAGATCATTTACCTTTTAGGTGTAAATTATATCCCTCAGTCACACTTATACGGGGTACTTGAACCTGTCAGTATCTTTAATATTTATAAAATTGATGGGGAAGATCATTACATATCAATGATTAACAAATGATTAGTACAAATACAAACTTTTCACTCGAGTCATGATTGGCATTTATTGGTATTTCTTATTACTGATTAGAATTTTTTTCTCCAGGCTACCTTTGGGTGAATTATTATCTAATGAAAAGTTATTGATCTTGACCAATTCTAGTGTTTATTACAATGGCACCAGCTGTGTTTTTCACAGATGGCTTCCATCATGCTGTACATTCTGGTTTTATAAATGCATGCTAACAGAAGAAACAAATGAAAACAATCTAAGGTAGATGATTCTCTAACAGATCTTAGTCGCTGGCATTTTCTGTTCCATAGTGCTCACAAGGATATATGAATTACTAATATTTTGAGCCTTAAAGTCCCCTTTGAAGAAGCAGTTTCTCAACATTCAACTCTATATTCAAGAGGGTCTATGCAAATCAGCGGTCAGTAAAATACAGGATTTACTCTTTGGGTGCTTTTACATGGATTAAGAGGCAATGGAAGAAACCTTCATTTCACATCTTCTGAAAGGGATAGGATGTCCAGCACAGGGGAACTCAGAACTTTCTTGGCTGTAGGAACTGTAAGCTTCCTCAATGTTGCGCTTTCCTCAGCAGAGATTGGTTGTAAGTGGCTTATGCGAATTGCAAATGCTGCATCGAAGCGCAAATATCCGGGTTGTGTGTTTGTGTGTGTGCATGTATATCACTCGACAGCTGTTACTGAGGATGAGGGCACGTTAGCTGAACAGTCGGTGATAGCGAAATTATTCATGTTGCGTGGATATGTGCGCTATTTATTATACTCGTGCTCCATGCTAGCTTATGTAGCAGTTAGCATCCTAGCATAAGCTCTTGAAACACAGTACCTTGCAAAATTTTAAGCGAAATGTGAATATGTTTTCATTCTGTGATGTACTCCTTTTATTAAAAGGAGATATCCATATGAATAAGGCACATTAAGTATTGATGGTGAGGTTACATACACGGTTGAAATGAACTTCCTGCAGTTGTTAGACTTTTTTGTTCTGTGATGAGAAACCGTTCTTATGAAACAGGAGATTCTGTTAAAAAGTTAAAAAGAGTATTTATTCTGTTAAGACTTCTTTCAGATTTCATTGGAATTAATCTCTGTATGTTTTTATAATGCTGAATAGTTTGTTCTTTAAAAAATTTTAGCTATCCGTTAAATGGAGTACAGGATTTGTGTGAAACTGCCCTGATGTGTTCAGTAAATTTCAGACATTTATAACTGGTATTTTGACCTTCCTCACAGTGCACCTTTTTGGCTTAATGAGTGTTTGCACTCTGCTGGTTTAAAAAATAAATAAATAAAAAGATGCAATTTACCAAGCACTAATTCACTCAGTTCAGTGTAAAACAAAGATATATTTCTTCAGTGTTAAGGGCATGTGTCCTGTCACCTTGACAACTGTTCTAATTACCTTGGTCTGGCCAATCAATAGCTGATGTGTTTTTTTCCCTTCCTGCACAAATGTGGCTCTTCAGCCATGTAGTCTTCACTTAGCCTTTTGATTATTCTCAGCTGAAGAGATTGGGCCCTAGCGCTTGCTCTTCTTGGCCGCAGACCAAGGGCTCCCTCTAATATAATCCCCTTAAACGTTAAGCTTTTTTTGACTTACATTGGTTCCCCCCCCCCCCCCCCCAAGCAATTAGGAACTTACCTCGCTCCTACCGAGCAAAGCTTTCAAAGTGCTTGGTCTTTCTTGGGCCCCTTATAGGCTGTTCGGTCCGAATAGCTACTCTCCTAATTTGGAAATGATTACGATACCACGATCACACGGACTGTAAGTGGCCGTCAGTTAAACTAAGAGTAAAAGCAGATGTGTTAATCCTGACCTGGAACAATAATTATGAGATCAGTCAGTTGGTTGGGTTGGAGGTTAACAAATTGCATGAATATGATCTTTAAATCCTGTTAACACATTGCCACATTTTATTTTATAGTTTTGGCCAAGAACAACTTTTATTATGATTTTTAGTCCCCTGCTGCTTTGTCTGGTTATTACGTTCCACATTTGGAATATATATGATAAAGACCAAAAAAGACTTTTTATAAGCAATCAATTATACATAAATATAGACAAAATAAAATCATTATAATGATAAATTTAAAATTGTTTAATGTTTAACCAAAGCATATTTGGTGCTGCATTGAAAGCTCGATTATAAATTAATATCAGTGCTTCATTGACTTTTCTCCTGCAGTGTTCAGTTATGATGTTTACATTTAGTGTCATATTCCATCCTCTAGTTTGGCATAAGAATGACTTTCTAACACCTGACTAGCATACTGAATTACATTTTGCATTTATATAGCTGTATATGAATTTATTCACTATTTGCTCTTTGTCTGTGTGTGGGTCTGTTCTCTGCTAAATTCTGATTTGTAATAAATAATATAAAGGCTGCTTTTGTATTATTTGTTGTGATGTTGATTGCATAGCGTTCAAAAAGTCTGCTGGAAGTCGGGAAGACATGATCAGATACAAAGTGTAATGATATGGTTGCATAAGTATCTCCTTTTGAAAGGAAAATTGCATTTGTTTAGTGAAATCTGTATACTTTTGACAAAAGCACAATACTACAGTTCTACCACCCACGACTGTAATTAACACTCATTTTAGCATACGTTATTTCTACGCTTTGGGTAATTTATTCAATTTTCAGATTACATGCACAGAGTTCAGTCATATCATTTCAATTCACAGTCAGGTTGAGAAACTAAAAACACATTTGTGTTCTGCTATCACAGCTTTGGTGAAAATTTGATAATTCGTTTATAGGGTTATAATGAGACGTATATCTTCAGATGACTAATCTCCTATTGGTTAAATAGCCTTGTGTTATTCTTATATCAGCCAGGAGTCATTGTTTTCAAATCTGTGGTAGACATTTTGATCTGGGATTGTCACATTGTAGTAGCCTTGAGATGTTTTTTTAAGTAGTTATGAATCATCAATTAACTGTTTTGTATGATTTTTTTTTTTTGAGAACTAAGCATTACATGTATATTTTATTTGTTACATCCCAGCATGGAGCACTGGGCACAGCTCTTCAGCAGTGAGTGGTTATAGCATTGTATACAAGTATATACAATTGTTTACATGCTGTTTACAATAATTAGGGGATTTAAAGAAGCCGTTAAGAGTGAGAGGCATGCTCCTTTAGGAGCTCTTAGAGTTTACGAGGGAAGTATAGATCAAATTAACTGTCAATTTCTTCGCTGGAGGCATCACTTCGGGCTTTGTTGTTCAGTCTCTGTTATTTTAGTCCCTCGACCAAGACCAAGTATGATTCATTGGCTTGTATGGTTACGAGCGCATTTTTCAGTATGGTGATATTCATTAGACAGACGATTGTACCGCAGTGACAGACTGCCTGTTTGAATGTCTGTGGCAGAACAGTTACAAGAAAGACTGGAGGTAGGTACAGAGCAGCCACCCAAGATGATTTCTGCAATCACAGCCTGGAGCTCCTGGTCTGTGGGCCACAACTCTCAACATGGTTGTCTCCTTGAAAGATGTATTCATGTGAAGAAACTTCACAAGTCTTGCTGATATTTTTACCATTATATATTCTTGGTCATAATAAAACTGTCTGTCAGTACAATGTAGATACAATATGTCTGACAGAACCCTTTGTCTGTGTCTAGGTTTGTGCGGACAAATCATTTTTTCTAATTAGGGACCGGTTCATTCAGCCGGACACATTACTAAATCCACCTCTGATGTGTATGAATTTTATTGTGTCCAAAATATGGATTTGAGGATGTTTGGGATGAATAAGTAAAAAAATTCATTAATTTGACAGTCCGCATTCGGTATCATGTAAAAAGCAGATAGTTGTGCAGTATCAAATTCCACACAAAATTCTGAAATGATGGTCCACATGACATAATTGTCAAAGGATTGAAAATTTACCAATTATTTTTTCTGAGTATCACTATAAAGTGTGCAGAACAGAATAATAGCTTGTAAAGAATATATAAATGTTTAAATATTCTCACTAGGACCATGGACAGAAAACAAGGCAAAAACTAGTCACTGATTTAGTATGAAACAGGGAGTATCTTAGATAATGTCCATTTAGTTAGTTGAAATATATAGATTGTTTATGGAATACATTGCCATTGTATGAAGCCAAAATTTCTATCCACGACTGTCTTAGAATCACATCCCTAAGAGTACATTTTCTAGCTACCATCTTAAAGTTTTGACATTTAAAAAGTTTCCAATTCATAATTGCTACTAATTATCATTTGTTGTTTCTTTAATCACCAAAACATTAGCAGCCGTAAGGTGCACTTTACCTTTTTAAGAAATGCTGACAGGCCATTTGTCAAAAGTAATATTGTAATGAACTATTATTTTATGAAACATGGAATTGATATAAATCATTGTATCTGTTGTATATGCAGCACCGTGATAAAGTATTTGCCACCTTTCTGATGTTCTGCATGTTCTCATCGTTCAAGAGAAGGGAACCTGAGTGCAACAATGATTATGTCATTTATTTTGTACCGTTATGCAACACCCAGCCCTCCCGTAAGCAATTGTCCCCATGCACCCAGTAATTCGTTGTGCCAACTTTAGCTGCAGTGACTACAACCTGACATTTCCTGTAGATATTGATCAGTCACTGATGGTGTCACGGGGGAATTCTCAACTGCCCTTCCACGTAAAACTGCTTTGATTCTGGGAATTTGTTGATTTATGAGCATGAAATGCTCATTTCGGTTCTTGCCACAAGCTTAAATGGGTTTAACTCTGGATTAGGTCACTTTAGAGGTGCAGTATTTGTACTTCAGAAATTCTGATGTAGACATGCGATCATTCCGTTGTCTTGTTGTGTGATCCATTTGCATTTTAGCTTGGTCCGACGGTCATTTGTAGATTTGGTGGAGAGCCGAATTTGTGATATTAAATCATCTCGGTCCTGATGCAGAAAAGCATCACCCAAACCGTGGTACCACCATTACGCTTGATTATTGCGGCAAGGGCATGCATCCGGGTTTTTCCAGATAAAATACAGCCCATATATTGAAAAATGTCCATCTTCCCCAGTACAGTGTTTCAAAGCACTACTTATACAGCCATTTATTGGGGAATTTGATAGGCATTCATGATATTGTGAACAATATCCTTTATTTGTTTTGAACTCATTAGCGTGAACAAAATAGTTTTTTCTCACCTGAATGTACCATAACTAACCTTTTTTGACTGCCTAACAAGCAAGGTTGGCCTCATTGGGAAGTGACAGGTGACATAGGTGTATTTCCTGTTTCCTGTGAAGACCCACACCTAGCAGCGCATTTTTATGTGTAGAGAGATGTGCCATCTTCTGTGTGCCATGCTGTGTTAATGAAGTGCATTAAAAGTCAAGGCAGTGTGAATTACTGAAGCAGGGGAAAGAATAGCTTGATTTTACTGAGGCATTTGAGAGCAATATCACTTCTCTCTAACGAGGTTCATACCCCCCTTTAAATGTGCCCTCATAGTTTCGCTTTTTTTGAAGAAAGTTTCAACATCTGTTTCTGTATAGGTGGGATTAGCAGACTGTTTCTTGTTACTCAGGCAACATTTTCCATCCACCAACCCCCCCCCCCC